>CAJVQA010001294.1:0-26413 GCA_910591915.1 Cetraspora pellucida | reverse complement strand
TAGGATTAGTATTGATAGTTGAAGAAAAGAAAGAATCAATAAGATCAGAAGAGGTTAAGGTTTGGTGAGAAGAGGTAGTAAGAGGATTAGTAGTTTGGGAAGATTCATATAGGATATTCTGGAAAGTTTAAGTAAGATTTTTCTTGGTTTGAGATGAACTAGCTTCATATTGAGATAAGACAATCATACAAGCAAGATGATAAACTTCATTATTTTTGGAGACATATTTTTCATTGGGATAATGATGCTCATTTTTTTTGGTACAACCAATTGGAAGGGAGTATTTAGAACAAGTATGGTAATGAACATCTGATGTAGAAGATGGAGGAACACTGTCAGTAGAGAAAGAGAGATCAGTCATGAGTTGTTGAGTTGTTCTATTGATTTTTTTTAAGTTGTTATTGATATAAGCAGTTGTAAATTCAGTAGCTTGAATGTAATTGGTGTTTGAGATTGAGATAAATTTAGTGTGGTATTTGTTACAAAGACAAGTAATAATGGAAGTAGAGGTGGGAGCTTTAAAGAATTGAGTAATCTTGTTTGATCAGAGGTTTTTTGTTAAGCAGGAAGTGGGTTGGAGTTTGGCAGGAATTGGGTAAGCCTTGCTATTATTTTCTTCTTTATAGAAAACAATACCAAAACTATTAGCAAAGTTTTGGTAAAAATAATTAAGATCTGCTGTATCAGGTTTTTGTTGACTTAAGATAGACATTATTGAATAATAGTAAGTTGAATAAAAATTTGATTAAAGACTTAGAGATTTTTCAAAGTTAATAATATGATTATAGATAGTTTTATAAGGGTAATAGTTAAAGACAAAGGTTGTAGTTTTGGGGTATCACTAGGATGATACACAGGTGCAACTAATGTGACTAGGGTCACAATGTGACTTGGGTACTAAATACAAATAGGGTTTGGAATACAAATTATTGTGTAATTTTAGTAAGAACTAAATATAGAAATAGAGTGTTGTGTTTAATGAGATTCTATTAATAAATAGGTTACAAAATTTTTGTATAAATTAATAAATTATAGATTGGGAAATGATCAAATGGTTACATAAAATCTGTGTAAGAGAAAAAGGGAATAGGGTAGGGACAAAAGGTAAGAAAAAAAATTTACAAGAGAGTAAAAGATGAATTTAGCTATAGTTTGGCCAATATTTAGTCAAAACTTTTTATCTAGAGCTTGTTTTAACCAGGCAGATGTGCTCTACAACTTTAATTAAGAGTATAAGACAGGTTATAGTAGCAGAAGCTGCAAGAATGTTAAATTGTTAAAACTGGGGGCCAAAGGCCGTCAGTACAGTTTTCTCAATAAGTTTAAACTCTAGAGATGTAATATTCTCAGAATATATATAAAATGCGATGCTGAACAAGTTTACTTAAGATGCCAGGACAGGTTGTCTTAGTAAAATAAATAGTAATAAGTGTTTTTAGACGAATAATTTTTTAGTTAATTTTTGTGTAATGGATTTGCAGAAAGAGTTCACTATTTTTTCATCAATCATATATTATATATCTATAACAATATAAAGATAATATATAATAATGATGAAAAGTGATTTTTGAATTAAATTTTGAAATTTTGATAATAGTCAAAATTTTACTAAGCTAACAGGGTTTGTGTATTAAGAGAATATTGTTCAGGAGCTTTATAAGGTCCTAAAAATATTGAAATCTCATCAATTGGATATCTGAATAGTAAAATATTGCCATCACAGTCTTATATTATATGATCAACAAGAAGAAAAATAATATGCAAAGAATTTGTAAGATATTTAAAAAAGACCATCAGTACAATTATAGCTTTCAGTGATGTTTTCATTCTAAGGTAAGCTTAATAGAAAAGATGCGTAATCTTTCAATAAGTATATCTGTAAAATTTCAGCTTAAACAAATCAAAATTGATTAACTTTACTTAGTGACAAATGTTCCATGAAACTAAAGTTTTTTTTGTATTTTTCAATTTTTAGATGAAAAAGAATAGGTGATCTCACAATTACTACCAATTTGTTATTTTATATTTATTTCTTTTAAGATAGTAGGTAACTAGAATGATTTTAGACAGTGAGCACTTTTTGTAATCTCACTTGTTACTGTGTTATAATTAAATTGAAAGGTATTTTATTTTAGAAAACTTAATAAAGAAGATTTAAGACAATTTGTAATTACAAAAGAGGTTATAATTAAAAGTATATGAGGATACTAATAACTGTTTAATTTAGATACTACAAAATAGTAGTTTATTAGTGAAAGAATATGAAGACTCGATGTTGAACTTGGGGTCCACATCTATCATTTTTATACTTTTTGGCTATATAATAGATGTAATGACCTATATCTTTTACATGTACAAAATATTTTATAACTACTATTAATAAAATAAATAAGATATGTTTGATATATAAAATAAATAAAAGAAATAAACTAAATAATATATATAAACTAAATATAATATAAAATATAAATGTTTCAAAATGCATAAATGTTATATATGTTATATGTATGATATTCTGCGCAGTTATCATTCAACCAAATAAGATTGCAGCTTTCTTATTAATTTGGTTATTGGATTTGATCTTATGATTTTGTGATCAGAAATAGATGATCTATACCTCTTTAGAACCATCTCAGTGAGCTGATTTTAATGGTGATGGTTTCATTAAATTCTGTCCAGTGGTTCAAGAGTTATAGTTATTTTTGTAGGTTAACAATACTGAACTTAAAGGTAGTATTAAAAATAGTTACTACTTCAAAGCATCAAAACTGAGCTCTATTATTACTTGTTTTTGTAACAAGTACTATACTTACTTTATATTAGCAACTAACCAAATCTATAAACAACATAAAATGACCTCTATTATTAGAAAACCTAAAAATAAAAAAATCTTTACAAATAATATTGCAAACTTTATCAAATTTGTTCTATCATCACCTATAGCATTCTTTTCACCTATTACACATAACTATCTCTGTGTCAAATATAACTTACCTATCACCTGCAAAGAAATGAACAACTACATTATTTGGTATCTGATACTATTTTATATAACAACAAATCTTATATTAAAATCTGTACAAAAATTCAACAACTTATTCAACAATTAAGCTTCTCTCTAACATTTATCCAAAAACTTCAACAATCAATTAGATTTTATAACCTACTAGTATCTAAACCTACTTTCATCATCGCATCTACAGGTACTACTAGCAATACAAATAACATAGATGCAGATAATGATACAATTAATAACAATAATCAGCAACAACAATAACAACTACATTAACATCAATTACATCTTAATAAACAACAGAAACAGTAGCCAAACTAATAACAATTACAAATATAAACAAATATTACTAACAATTAACCTAAAATTAAAGCAAATTTAACATTTAATTAGCTTGCTAATTTTCTAATCTCTGATGATATAAAAGACAAATATAACTTCAAACAGAATTTTTATAAAAAATCTTCAATTTTCTTAAATTTTATCTGTATGACTTCTATCTGAAAAAGAAATTAAACCTGAAACTTCTAAGCAAAAAGCTTTCAAAGCCAGCTTCTACCATATTATCTATAAAATGACAGAAGACAGACCTCAATTTCTTATTGAATTTATTTGACAAACAAATCCTAATACTAACAAAGCTATTACTATCCTATTTGACATATTGGAATAAACTCCTATAAAACTTATTCTTGCCTTTACTACAATCTTATTTACAAAACTCAATTATTCTAAAATCTTTGCTTTATCAGCTACTATTCTACTATATGCAAATCAAAACCAAATTCAACCTTGTATTAATATTGCTTATATTTTTTATATCTTTTAAACAATTACCAAGCAATTGACTACATTAAATTTGCTGAAAACTTTCAACTCTAATTTAAAGGATTTAATATTATATCAAAGTAATTGACTTTGACAAGAACAAGCAATACTTTATAATTTGATCTGATAGTAAATTTAATATTTATCTTGACTTTAATATTCCAAAAACTTTTTTTTCACAAACTTAGTATTTCATCATTTGCTAATTCATTGGATTATTCAAAATAATGATTTAAATAATTTTTCTCCAATTTATAATCAACAATTCACCCAATCATTAAATGAAACTAAAGTTTTTAGTTCTCTAAAATACCAAACTGATAGCAATTCATCCTTCACCTTAAAGAAACTCTACCTACAAAAATAAAATTTTAGCAACCTAATAATTTGTAAGAACATTGAAATAAAACTATAAAACTAGCTAACTTTCATATACTTACTTATAAAGAAGAAAATTGCTCTTATTTAAAAGAAATAGCAATTCAAAATAAGAAAAAAGAAACAGAAAATCCAAACTTATCTAATACAACTCCAAAACCTTAGTACTACTATAAATACTTACAACCACTAAATAATATTTTCAAAAAGTCTATTGAAGATTTTTCAAAACAAGAAACCAAAATTTGGAAATAACCTGAAACCAATCTATTTATATTCTATAAAAATAGCAAATATGAGACATCTTTTAATAAACAAAACCAACTACTCTTTTTGATGAACTTGCAACAGAAATGAAAAAATTAGCTTGTGCAATCAACAATATTCTAACTAATCCTAAATGTTGTAGCTATTATTTTTATTTATATCTTAACGTATATCAAAGCTTGCAACACAAAACCACTATATAGACAAGCAATAGAACTTCTTATCTCAAAACTATTAGCACTGAGCTATTAGCAAAAGTTTTGAGTTTCTATAACTTCTCTGACAAAAATCTTACCTATCCACAAATTAACACTTATTACTAAGAAACAGCCTATCCAGAGGCAAACAAAATATTACAAAAAAAATTCCAAATGTCATACTCTATATCTTCTTTAATTAAAAAGTTTTTCTTCTTTAAGAAGGCTCCTTTTTATTAAATCTGTTTTCTACAAACCTTATTAATGCAGCCACCACCTTGTCAAAAGATACATCTCTAGTAGTTAACAAGAAAGATGATGTAAGTGGGCAGGCAGTAAAGCCTATTTACATAAAGGTCAAGTTAATAATGATCAGATCTAATATATAGAGCAGATTATGGTACTTTTCACAGCTGTACAAGCCAAGCTTCAAACAGTAAATAACCCTGTAAAAGACAATCAAATCTCTCATGTTTCTGTTTTCAACACTTTACCTCTTGCAGGAACAAATACTTATTATAACAAATTCCTATTACTATATAATCTACCTATTATATACTATATAACATTTGAAGAATTTCGATCTTATCTTCAAAAACATTCTTTCAAACAAAGCTTTAATATATTTATCAATCATAACTAACTAAGCTACATATATACACTGACCTTTCAGATCCTATTCTGTCTAAACATCACCTCATTCAACCTTTTTAATATGAACTATACAAGCACTTACCTCTACTAACAATATTAAACAATACTTCATCTAACATCTACCTATCTTCACTTGATTAATTGTTTCTTATTGACATATTCTTAGCATCTCTATCTACTAACTTATCATCTACTTTTGCATCTAATCATACAGCTTTTTGGTTAGAGACCATCTATAAATCTACATTCTCTAACCTAATAGTCAAAACATTTACATCTAACTTATACAAACTACTGCATCTGTCAATATGTACACATAATATATAAAAATATAATGACAACTTAAAACAACAAACATGAGAGAATTACTACCTATTTCATGATATAAACATTGCTAGTATTACAGAAACTAAAATCTCACAAAACAATGAACATGCTAAATTTTCTAGATCTTAATACTTTACTTATTAGTAGTCATGTACTGATAATTGTAAAGCCAGAACAGCAATTATAATTCAAAACATTTTAAATCACATGTTCATAAAATACTTAACTTTCCTGGATATGCTATTGCAATAGACCTTTTTTTTAAACATAACTTTAAGTTCCATATTATATTAGTCTATCTACCTTGTAATGATCTTCAACTTAAACTTCTTATTCAGAACAATATTATACTATGAATCCAAGAAGCAAATACAAACAATATACAACCAATTGTTATAGATAACTTCAATGTCTCTAACAACTTACAATTATCTTCTATCAAACTTAAACTTATCTATTTTCTCTAATACAATAACATGTATGATTTAGCAAAACATATACAATTCCTAACTTCTACATAGCATAATAGCAGATATAGCAGTCATATTGACTATATTTGGGGATCGTCTAAAGCCAGGTAGTTATGTGACCTGCAAGCCACAGTGGCAGTGGCTTATAAAAACTCTAAGTAGCTTGTGTGGCTAAGTAGGTAGTATGCTAAAGCCAGATAGTATGCTAAAACTAGGTAGTATGCTAAAGCCAAATAGTATGCTAAAGCCAGGTAGTTATTAAGTTATTACTAGATACACTAGTGAGAAAAGATGGTCAAGGTTGAGTCGCATTAGCATTAAGGTTCTGCAAGTGCCAGGTACAGGCTGGGCATCATTTTTAATAGTATGTATCTGGCACTTGTAGAACTTTAATTAGCATTTGGTTCGCATTGTTATAAATTCAGTCAATTTTTTTCAAAATTATATCCAAACTCCAGATACTATTGCCCTTTTCAAATTATTGTAAACAAATTTTCGACATTACACATCACTGGAAATCCGTAAATTGGAAATTAGAATTTGATATCATAATAGAAGCCTATAAATGGCTAAAAAATATATGATATTGTCAATTCATGTTCATGATTAGATCATGATAATAATATTGAAAGAGGGTGAAATCCACGTTTAGCTATGTTTTTTATTATGCAAAAGCAGATTTTACCCTTATGTGATCTGCATAGCAGATTTTACCAATTTACAACACGGGTTTCATCATGTCCTATAATATTTATCAAAAGATTAACATAATTGATTTAGTAAGTGATTTTTTTTCTTTGATTCTATAAAGAAACCCAATAAACACATTACTCTAAAAATATATGTTGATTGTTGTAACCAAATTTCCATTAACAATAAATAAAAAAAAAATGAAAATTGAAATAAATTATAAAAACTAATTAAGAAATGCAATTGAATCAGAAAATCTTGTAGATTTAATTTTTAATGCGCTTCCAAAAGATTATAACTCTGGAATCCAGGACACAGCAACAAAAAATTATTGAAGAAAGCAAATAGTAACAAATGGCTTGATAGTATTAATAAAAACTTTGTACTATTGCATAAATTAGATAATTATAATCAAATATTCCAAATACTTAGAAAAACCATAATTATAATACTTTCTGGCTATAATAAATATCCCGTTTATTGAGTTATTCAAAATAATAAAATGAATAATTTAGTACATATTATTATTATTTTGTTAGCTAAATTTTTTGGTTATATTTTTTTTGTTAATTGACATGAATTTTTAGTGCTTGATATATTTGTTACATGATATTCCAAACTTTTTTGGATAGTGAATTTACTATGGTCATATAACTCATTTATTAACTCTTTGAATTTTTTTATTAATGAAAAAAATTGTTGATTAATCCAGAGTAACATGTAGTTGTTTACAAGAAATTTAACTGAATATTAAATTTTTTCATTACAATTGACATATTAAACTTGCATATAAATTAAGTGGTAGATCGCAGTTGAAGGATCTAAATTTCATAGTTAAAATCAGCAGAAAATTACTATTGCTTTTATATAATGTTGGAATGCCACAAGTTTCTGGCATTATGTAAAAATCACATAGTTATAAAGGAGAAAATGCCAATAGCTCACGATCTACCAAACCAATTTGAATAATTCTACCATTATTAGAACCAGAATGACTTGTTCTATAATCTTTGTTACTTGGCATAAAAAAAATTTTCATTGTAAACTAACTGCATTCCAACCTTATAGAAAAAACATATCAACTTCTGACAACTTTTGCTAATAAATTTGCTATTTTTATACCCTTTAAACACAGTTTACCTCTTAAGTTTTATTTAAATGATCTATAAAACAAATAATAGTTATTGCCAATTGTTTCATTACAAACATTCTGACATGCATCCTCTATACCATATATAAAAACATCACAGGCACTATCTTTTAAAAGCATAATTTTATATCTAAATCACCTTCAGAAGATATGTAAAATGTATTTGATTAGTCTATTATATGATCATTAATTCCTATGACATAGCACCTAAAAAAAAAGAAACTTTGTTAATATAATTTAAAAATTAAACTTACAATAAAAAAGTAATGTCATTTGAATATTATGCAATTAGCATAGTAGAGTCAAAATTATTAAATTTGATAGTAATAAAAAAAAAATAAATAAATAAAAATTTTGAAATGTTTTCTTTTATTTCACATTATGCAAGGAATGACAGTTGAACAAAAATGTTCTTGCTTTTTCAATGTTGATGCCACATTCGAAGTCCCAAGACAAGAGTTTGATGAAGAAATTTGGCCTTTAATTTCAAATATTTGGACATGATATAATAGCTGAAAGTGTGCAAACAGAGATTTCTGGACCGTTTATGCCTGCTGTCTCATAGAGTATAACAAATTAAGTACAAGGCAAGAAGGAATACCTGCTAATAAGAGAAGAAATACTAGTGTGTGCATTGAAGGCATATGTGAAGCAAAAATCAAGATTACATATATCATTGCGACTCGAACTGTTCGAGTTGAACATTTCAAGAATACACCTCACCATAGTCATCCAATTGAAGACAGTGATTTGCTAAATACACTGGAAGTAATTCGACAATTGGTAGCCCAAGAGGCAAGTAAATCCTACTTGCCGTCAAGTATCGTCATGACAGTCAAGGTAATAACAAATTATAGTTTGGTATACACTCTAAATATCTTTTTTCCTTTTTTATTTTTTTATTTTTTCTTTTTTTTTCTTTTTTTTTTTTACATATTTACCTCTAACTATTAAGGAACTTGTTCAAAAAAATGACATCAGCACACTTGCTCAAAACTTGACTCAAAAAGACGTTGCTAATATTTAACAAAAACAGTGCGTGCCACAAAATGTCTATCCTTCTAGTAATCATAGTTTTGAAAATGGACTTCAACATGCACTCAATTTTTTGATCACAAAAAATTATCAAGTAAACTATTTTCATGTTGAACAATTCCGTGGTTTCTGTTTTGCTAATCAAAGGCAAATTTAAAGGTTACAAAAATTTGAGTGGCTTACCCTTATTGATGTAACACATGATACTAATAAGTATCAATGGCAGCTTTTTACCTTATACCATTGTGATAACCACAGTTCCTGGAATATTAGCACACATATATTCATAAATATTGAAAATGTTAGTACACTATCCTGTGTATTAAAAATAATCTGTGAACTTGCACCTGAATAGCATCTACGTTATATGCTTTGTAACCAAACCACTGTTGAAATTAATAGTATATCTAAAGCATTTCTGGGGGCCACATATGGTGAACAAAATTGTAGTGTAATCTTTTGCACTATTCATGTAATGCACACATGGATACAAAAAATTTACCACTTGGTGACTCACAATCAAATGATTCTTGCAATGAACAAAACAACAAAGACTGATTGTGAGGAAACCATCTGGAATGCTATAAATACATGTCCCGTTCCTGATATTGTCCATTATCTTAATAGAAATTATATTAAAAATATGAAAAAATGGGCCCTTTGGGCCTGTCAACATTCTTCTATATTGTTGCAAGTCACTACTACAAATCCTTTAGAGTCTTATCATAGCGAGCTCAAAAGAATTACATCAAAGCAACATGAGTTTATTAGTAAGTAATGATATCTGCAAGTGCCATATAACTAAACTCTGTAATTCTAGTTTTTAAAATTTTCATTTTATAGAAGCAAGCTTATCAGAATATAATAAACTCATTTCTAAATTTTTGAACAATTACAGGTTTTGGTTATGTGCACTCATAGAATAATACAGATCTTCTCTCACAGTCACTCAAATATATTAGTTGTCTTCATAATACTAAATAAATATTAATTCTAGGTGCCTGTAATAAAATTATTAAGTTAGATTATAAAAAAGAGCTTGATTCAGAAAAAACTGCCATAAATTTTTTTCAAAAATGTATCTCAATTTTTGATTTTAATGATGAAACAATCGAACAAATTCACAAATTTCCATATCCAATTCAAAAATTAATGACCAGCGAGATTACTGCTATGAATAAAAGAGTTGAAAAAAGAAAACTGCTTCCAAATCTAATAGCACCAAAATGTACATGCCTGTTCTTCTGCCGTTATTTGGTTCCTTGCAAACACATCTTTCATCAGCATCTTTTTGGTCAAGCCTCTAATAAGTTATTGACCATTAATATTTGGAAAAGGCTTCAGGATATGTTTGTAAAAGAAGGTATCGCAATATATGAAGGTAACAAAATAACTAAAATTTTGGTACCTGTTCAAACTTTAGAAGAGAAAGAGATGAAGGCACGTAGGTTACATATTGGTGAGATTATGGAAAAAATATATGACAGATACCGTACAACTGAAAAGAAGAGTAATGAAAACATTGCTACAGAATTTATTAAACGCCTAGACATGTTATTAAGTCAAATTCTTAATAAGTACACAATAACTGAAATATAAATATGCGTACTACATATTAAATAAATCAATATATGTGTAAAAAACAAAAAAAAGAATAAATTACTAATGCTAGTCTATAAAACTTACTTGCTTACATATGTACTTCTAAAACCAAGATAATACTACAAAATTTTAAATTTGATTTGGGTTAAAATTAAAATTAAAAAATTAAAGTATTCACATTAAAAATTTCCAGTACTTTGTGTAACAACAATGTACAGATAATTCGGCATACTATTATTAATATAGGTCTTTTAACCTTCATTAAATCTTTACAAAACACTTTTATGATTAACTAATACTTATCTGTGCCTAAAGTCAGCACTTGCTTGAAATTACAACTTTAAAAATAAAGTTAGCATAATAAATTAGCTGGATATGTATGCTGATAAACTAACGATTTTATATCTACCCACCAGAATTGTTGGTATAATCCAAATCTTAGTATCATGCTACCAAAATTTGGCTTGTGCCAACAACCTACTACTAATTATATAGATGTGATTGAACAGCTTATTTTATGTATTGTTGTAAAGGTTACTATGCATTACCCAGGTATATAATAGACAGGCATTTCTGTTCTTGACTGTGAACTAGTTTCATTGATTTTAACTCCAATAGCAATAAATGATCTTTCTATTCAGGGCTAAATGAAATTGTGAGCAAATGAAATGGCCTAAAGTTATTATGAATGATAGATAGGTATTTATGTTCTTGATTTATGAACTAATTTTGTAGATAAATATTTATGTTCTTGATTTGTAACTGTTTTGGCTGATTTTACTTTAAATAACTAATAAGTAATTTTTTTATTTAGAGTTGAATGAAATAATTTAGATGAATAAAATGCAGTGATATAAATTGGGTTCATGCAGTAGGTACAGAGTATATAGATTTAAATTTGTATGTAATCAGTGCTCTCAGTATATAGAGCACATGTAAAATTTTTTTTTGTCGACATTTTTTTGTGCTTACACCAATAAAAATTTTTTGAATTTATAACACTGATGAAATGATTCGAAAGGTATTAAGAAATAGTAGATAGATATTTATTTTTTTACTCTATAAAAAGTTTGTAGAGGCATTGTCAAAAAAAGTGTTCAGAATGGAGTTGATTTTCGAATAGGGTTTATATTTGTACTGTTTTTATTACAAAATTCGTACAGGATATAAAAATAGAAAATTTTTAATTGAAAATTATTATATAAATAATTTATAAAAAGCATATAAAAACATATTATCCAATAAACATCCTTTAAATGTTCAGAACAGGGTCAATTTTCTGAACAAAAAATTTGATAATTTTCAAAATTCCATATTTTTTTTATATAGTTAATTTGTGAATCGGTTTATAAATTTGATCTTTATGTTTGAAATTAATGAAATGATTAATACGAATAAATGATTCGAGGATACTGTAGAATATAAATAGGCATTTATGTTCTTGATTTGTAAACTGGTTTTGTTAATTTTAATTTTGCATTTTATTATTTAATCTTAAATTAGTATTTATGCTCTTACAAACTTTATTTATTATCGAAAGATATTTAGTTGGATGTTTGGTTGAATAAAATAGGATTAGGGTTTTTAAAGATTAGAAATAAGGTTAGAGTTATAGATCAGTTTAGTATTGTGTTTTAGTTAGAATCGGGGTTATAAATCGATTAGGATTGTGTTTTAGTTAGAAATAGAACTAGAGTTTAGGTTTAGATTAGAATTAGTTATCTTATAATATGCAACAAAAAATAAATTAAAAAATTTTAAATTAATTTTATATTAATCGATTTTAAATATGTAATAATTTACTGCATAATAGTGTGGCAATGGTGTGGCAATAATGTGGCAATATATTTTACATGACTACCTGGCTTTAGTGTATCCCAGGTTTCTGAAAGTAGTGGCTAGTGACAAGATATAAGCCATATTTAGCTACACAAGCCACTTAGGTTTTTAAAAATTTTGTTAGCCATAGCCATTATAAGCCACTGCCACTGTGGCTTGTAGGTCATGTGACTACCTGGCTTTAGACATCTTCCCCAGTATCGCCATCAAAATTTTCACTTTCACGTGACCGCGTTTAAAAATCTTTAAATTCGTTTAAGTTAGGGTTAGCATTTATAATAGGGCTAGGTTTTAGAAAAGTAATAGTAAAATTACTCGAGGAATTTTTTTTGTTAGAGCTCAAAAGGTTGTTTCTTATGCTAGTTTTTGAGGAATAAGCGATTTTTGAAAAGTGAATGTTTTGTTTTGATCTTCATTATTGTGTAACGTTACATTAAAACGAAACATACTATTGGATGATCATCACGTGAAAGTGAAAATTTGATGGCGATCCTGGGGTAGTTGATTTAGATGATCCCCATATTTGGATGGTCCTTCTTGAAGTATCAAGCAGGATGTTACACAATTAATTTTACACAAGGTGTGAAATTAATTGTGTAACATCAACATTTTCTCCTGTCTGTATAGCAAAACATTCATTTTTGATACACCTGCGCCTACTTTTTTGATACATCCAAATGTATCCTAAAATTCCTATACTTTTTTGATGTGATATTACATGATATATGTAGTACATATCTGATATATATGATATACATATGTACGTAAATATATTATAAATTAATCAAAGTAAAAAATAATAAGCGCATATGTATATGTAACACATGTGCTACATATTACATTATAAACAAATAAATAGTAATTTGATCAACTTAATTTTTGCAAGTAACGTGAGTTAACATGAGTTAATAAAGACAAAAATTATAGCGAATATGACAAAATTTTATCTTTAAAATTGTTTTTTTTTTCATAACATGTTTGAAAACCAAATTATCTATAACAACAACAACTCAGTTTCAGTTTCTTTTAAACGAATAGCTGAGTGGTATTTATTACAACATCCACTTTTAAAAAATACACGTTTAAAATCTCAAAGTTATTTAAAAACTACACAATTAATCCATGCGAACTAATTATGCTTTATCGTATTGATGGTGTGGTTGACTATACAGAATAAATAGCTTCTGGAAAGAAAAAATCAACAAATCATATTGATGATATCTTAAAACTTACTAATAAAGGTCAAGAATATGTTAACCAAATTTAAGCTAGTCTTAAAAAAGATAAGCTATGTTGGTCATGGATTATGTATTGTGCTGGTGATGGAAAAACTTGTCAGCATCAATGTGGTGGTATTGAGGAATGCGTATCTGGATGTTCGAATTTTCATTTGCCTAATAATCTAAGAAATGGAAATGATATATATCGTTGTTCTGTTCGAGTTCATTCTTATTTACAGTTATCATATCTCAACTCTGATTACCAACTTCGTAATAAAATCGAAGGAACACACTATCCCTCTAATATGATAAATACTAGTATTCTACAAATTACAAGGATTAATTTGACATGTCAAGTTCGAGACCAAATCATTATTAACTATTGTGCAGATCATCATACAACAAAAACTATAAAAGGAAAATTACTGTATTCATTAAATGGTACTAATGAGAAAGATTTAAATGAAGCATTATCAAATAGTAGAAAAATTTGTGATAATAAGAAGTTAGAGAGATTTATTATTCGTGAAGATAGGAGATTAAAAGATTACACAGGTCCATGGACAGTTCTTCATTATCTAGTCGAGGAAATTTTAAAATCTAAAGATTATGTTTTATACTATCAACAACTCGACTTATCTAAGCCAGAGAATTCTGCTGAACATTACTATTAATTAACGGTTTCTGACGAATTTTGATTGAGAAATGGAAGGGATTTTGGACAACTTTGTTTTGATATTGATGGAAAATACGATCTTAATATAGATCATGCACCTGTTTTAACTATGGTTGTTGAAAATAATGCAAAACATGGAACTCCATTAGCATTTGGTATTTTATCTTTATTTTTTTTTATTTTTTTTCTACATATTATTATTATTATTATTATTTATTGTTTTAATAATTTTTTTAATTCAAGTAATTAATATTTACTATGTATACATAATTGTTTTATCATTAATAATAGAATTAAGTAATAAGGAAAATAATTGGTCAATACGATTAGTAATAAATGCAGTTAAGCAAAACATACCTTGTAGTGAACCTACATGTGAGCACTTATGGCATTATGAAAACCTTCCAAATAATAATGGATTTAAGCGAATTCACAGCTGTAGTATTAACCAAGTATGGAATCCTTACACCATGATTGATAAATATAAACCTACTAAACTAGGAGTTGAAGGACTTGTACGTGGAACTATACTTTGCTGGTTCCATATTATGCAAACATTTGGTAACAACCTAAAAGAATAGAATATTCCATATTCTTTACAGTTAGTAGTTTTATTATTGTTTCATATTATTTTACACTTAATATTACTAAATATAAGCTTATAAATTTAATTTATTATTAAGATATATAATTGCATTAGGATTCAAAATAGTAGGTCGATATTGTATTGAGGAAAAGGTGTTTCAAATAATAGATTGTTATAAGGAATTCATTACTATACTCCCACTTACTCAGGAGCAGAAGTTTTCATTAATCGAGGATTTGAACAAAAATTAGATGTGTGATGAATGGCAATTACAGTTTATTGACGTTGGGCAACTTTTAAGCATAAATAACACAAATTTAATGACTACTAATAATTATACAGAAAGGATGAATTATACGGTTGAGTCTCAATTTTCAGGCAAACAAATGGTTGTCACATTCATTAAGTAGCTTTATGAATTAAAGTTATTACGTGAAAATTTAAATAGAGAAGGGACAGGACAAGTAACTTATGAAGCAGGTTTAGTTACTTATTTTAATGTACAATCTATTGAACAAGTAAGTAAAAGTTTTATATTTTTTTTCGATATAACTAAACAGAAATTGTCATAAGACATAATTTATTAAGTATTCTACTGTAATTTAAAAATTCATAAATACATATATATATCAATATATTATAATTATTAATTCATTTAATTTATATTGTTATACATAGCAAAATAAATCATTTAAAATGGCATCAGATATGAATCGATAGTTAAATTAAGGAAGATTGTATTTTTTTCTAGGTTTGATTGAGCAATCTGATCATCCAGATTATTATTATGTCAAGAAGTATCTTGAATCAGAAGTTATTGACCTAGATAATAATGAAGAATTAATGGAATTAGATAAAGAAAACACTACTTATATTCAACCAATGATGGAACTATTAGCTGGCGATTGTAAAGTTGCATTGCGAGATGGATTCTATATTACGAATATCATTACTGAGAAATGTCCACAATGTTTGGATTATATATGGAATGGTCCATTTCACAACGTTTGCAAACATTGTCATGGCACAAGAATTTTCGCAACAGCTCAAATAAACACAGTACATGAAGTAAAACATAATCTAGTTAATTATTTCAAAAATAAGGAATGAGTTATATCTGCAGATCAAAAAAACAATATAATTTATTTTGGATCTACTGAAGAGGCATATCAGGAAATAATTCGTCTTTATAATGATAAGGGTATACCAATATTGTATTTATTATCAATATAAATTTATTACAAAGAATAATCTAACCTATTTAGATATTATAGGCACACAGATTTTTTATCCTTTTAACACACAATCAAGTATTTGTACAGATCCATTTCGACCATTAGAGCTAAATCAATGGCGATCATTAAACAATTGCTCACCTTCAAAACCATCAGCTAAACCATGCAAGCCTAGCCATATTTTGTGTTCAATTCAACCTGAAAATACAAATAATGAAAGCCCATCACCCTCAGTTCAAAAAAGAAAGACAGCAAGTATTAGAAAGGCAAAATGCAAGATTAAGGCAAGATTTATTTTTTTTTAATTAATTAAGAATTAAAAGAATTATTTGCATTTTAAGTATTCTATTTTAAAATTTTATTCAATTTCTTTATATATAGTGCCACCATAATGAACAAATTCCTGAAACCTCTATTTTAACTTCACAAAATAATAAGCAACATACAGTAACTAAAACGTGTCTCCCCATTGAAACACACGAGACGCCACTTCAATTACAATTTACAACACCTGAAGTTTACCAATCAGTGTCAACTATAAATACTCTGCACCCAGCTAATGAATCGGAAGCACTTGCGCATCGACTAGAACTTGCGCGACAATATGTTTTAAATGTCATTAGACGTTGAATTTGATTAAAATAATACATCATGTGATAGTTGTGTTCAACTTTGAACAGTTATTTCAATAAAGCTGAGCTTGCGTTTAAATATTAAATTTTTGTCTATAAAATTTATAACATTAATATTGTCGGGATCGCTTCTAATAAAGCTGGTAGAATTTCAATGAACTTCTATTATATTACCAATTAATCGTAATAGTCTGATCACGTGATGTCGCATCAAAAAAGTATAGGAATTTTAGGGTACATCTGGATGTATCAAAAAAGTAGGCGCAGGTGTATCAAAAATGAATGTTTTTGCGTCTGTGTATCATGTAAACAATACGATTGATAACATGTGACCGTTAATAGACCCGGATTAAAAAAATTTAGCTAATCTTAATTTTGACCTCCATTAGTATTGTGAGTAGAGATGGGACTAGTGTTTGGAACCGGTTTTATTTTTCTTATGTTAAAACCGGTTTTAATCGGATTTAACATAAGAAAAATAAAACCGGTTCCAAACTCTAGATGGGACACTGCGCAGGCGGAATTTTTCGGAAGCCCGGAATTTTTCGTAATAACGCAGAATTTAACAATTTTGGCCCGCATTAGCCGTAATGCAGGCCCGTGCAGGCTGCGCAGTAGATTCGAAAAATCCTCGATTTTTCCATCTCTAATTGTGAGTGTCCTCCGTTAATTATAAGTCCCGCGATTATCATAAATGGCTTGTATTCTCATAAAACTCACGGTCTCTCAGGTCTTTACTCCAATGTGTAATATGGATTTTTTTAAAACTGATGTTGATGAATGGACGTGCGAAAATGTTAGAAAGTATTATCGAAAAAATAATGTCAACCAAATTCTTGACACGATCAACAAAGACCTCAAACGAATTTCAAAATCTGGCTCTGATGCAACGCGTTGAGAAAAAGCAGAGTCTATAATTGTCAACTGGAAGGTATGTTTACTAAAAAAAAAAAAGGGAAAAGAAAGAAGGTTGGAGTATGGTCAAGCCGTACACTCTTGGTCGATCGGTTATGAACTCTTGGTTCGTACCTACTCTAATTTTGGCAGAAGCTGAACAACTCTTGGTTGTTGATTATGAACTCTTGGTTCCTGCAAAGCCGTACACTCTTGGTCGATCGGTGATGAACTCTTGGTTCGACATTCTTCTAGTATGGTGCATTTGATTTTTAATCTGAGAACTTTGCTAATTCTATTTTTTTTTTTGGCCTAGAAATGGACCAAAGACGAAAAGACACTTTATCAGATCGGACTGGTCTCGGACAGGTCTTTTATCGACAGATGCAACTCTGTAAATGAAATTGGATTAAGATAATTTTCTAATAAAAATAACGTATTGAGCGCCACCTAATTCAACCAAAATTTATGTGATATGGTAATTTCAGAAGTCTCGCCATTTTACAGTCACATGGAGTGAACTGATCTGGACCCAACTAGTAAAATCCATTAAGCTCCGTTTATTTGAACTTGTCTTATTCAAAGTCAACCTTTGGGTACCATGATAGAAAACTCACCTCCGGATTCAGATTAAGAAACTTTCTTGGTAATAAAATTTGAAAGAAACTGACCTAGTTCTATATAGTTAATAATGATAATCTAATATTGTATCAAACGTAGATATCTGTTAAAGAATAATCAAGCTTAAAGCATGAACAGTAAAGTAACTTTATTTTGATTTTTTTGAATTAATATATTATGTGGTTGCTAATATTTTTTTTTTCTTCTTTTTGAGAAAAGTAAATACGGAATGGCCATCATTTTAGTCATTTCATCCAATTTGTATGGTGGCCTGCCCAAATAGAGTACATTTGATCGTTGTCCGTTCTCTTTGATGCGAATAAAAAATTCTGATGGGTTAGTCCCTAGTGATTGGTGTTCGACCGTTGGTCCACTAATCATGTTGTGTCAGCTCTTATATGATGAGTTCTAATATTCTGATAAGAAATTTTTTCCCTTGTCAAAGTTTCATTTGATAATAAAGTTATAGATTTGAAAATATTAAAAATATTATTTAATCTTTAAATGGTTATGTAGTTCGATAAGAGCTTTCGCATCGAACTAAATTATTTTATTGAATTTCAGTTGGCTATTAAGTTTTATAATCTATCAAGTTATTCGAACTAGTTATGTTAATCTATTCTATTTTTGTAATTTCATACCCCACGGTTTCAAGGGCGTGCATTGAGAAATCCGACTGCTAAACCTTTTTTGTGTCACTTATTTTTTTTTGCTTAACGTTAAAAGTGGTTGATTAAGGTACAACGTTACACGACATTTATATTAGCTATATATACCGAAACTTTTGCCGTTATACAAAATTCTTTTAAATTAATTAGTTACTAAACAAATACCTTATTAAAATATTTAATAAATTCAAACTAATCATAGTTTTTTCAAAATGAAAATTTTACCGACAGAATGCCTTTTAGAAATATTCAATTATTTTCGAACTGATTATGATTATGATTTTAAAACCTTGTTTTCGTGCCTTCTTGTAAACCGTCAATGGTGTAGAATTATCATACCAATATTATGGAGTGAACCTACAAATTATTTTAGTGATAAAAGACTTATAAGAATATATTTATTAGCATTAAATAATGAAGAGAAAGCTCTATTAACTCAATTTAGAATTGGTCTTCCAAACTATCCGAGGCCATTATTTGAATATGAAAGATATACTACATCTGTTGGTCCTTATTTTGCCGATGGTGTCAAGAACTGGCTTAAAAATGCAGGAATTGTAAAGTATTTCGAAAAAAAAATACTTTCAGATTCTATCAAATGCTCTTTATTAATAATGTTTTTACGAGCAAGTAAAAATCTTAAATATTTAACACTTGATAATGCTGTTAATAAAACAATATTAGCAGGTGTACCTTTCAAGAAGACCGCGCTCACTTCTTTGAATCTTCAAAATTATAATCTTGGATCAGAAGGAGGAAAAGCATTGGCAAATGTACTTTGCAAGAACACTATGCTGACTTCTTTGAATCTTGATAATAATTATCTTGGATCAGAAGGAGGAAAAGCATTAGCAGATACGCTTTGCAAAAATACCATGTTGACTTCTTTGAATCTTCGTAATAACAATCTTGGTTCAGATGTCGGAAAAGCATTAGCAGATGCAATTTGCAATAATACAACTCTGACTTCTTTGAATATTGGATTTAATAATCTTGGTTCATTTGGAGGAAAAGCATTAGCTGGTGCGCTTTGCAAGAATACTACGCTAACTTCTTTAATTATTAATGATAATAGACTTGGAACATCTGGAGGAAAGGCATTAGCAACTACACTTCGTAAGAACACTACGTTGACTTTTTTAGATCTTAGCTATAATAACCTTGGATCTGGAGGCGGAAAAGCATTAGCAAATGCACTTTTTAACAGTACCACGTTGAAAGATTTGAATCTTTACGGTAATAAACTCGGATCATTTGGAGGAAAAGCAGTAGCTGATGCACTTTGCATGAATACAACCCTGACTTCTTTAAATCTTGCTTGGAACGATCTTGGATCAGAAGAAGGAAAGGCATTATCAGATGCACTTAGCAAAAACAACACCCTGAAAAAATTGGATATTCGTTGTAATCATATTAATTTTATAGTATCTAATAATTCAAACATTAAAATATATCAATAAGTTGTATATTGCAAATGTAAACATAATGCCTATAAATAAATCATAGCAGATATTATGTCTCTGGTATGTAAAATTTAGTTATTTTAAATTCTGCACACCGGCAATTTTATAGTTACAAACAACATTGTATATTCCTGTATTGCAGATAATTCAGATTTACTATTGTTTTATTAACCTTAAAGTGCGTGTAACAATACTATGTACTTTTCAAATACCCCGTTAATGTTAACATCATTCGTTCATTAATACTATTGTCATTTTTCAATTTATGCCATTTATTGATTTATCTCATTTATAAATTCAAAAAAAAAGTATGTCACTTTGCAATTATCTCCAATTAATGCACACATATGGGTAGGTTCATGCTATACAAATATAATTATTTTTCTTAAAAAAAAAAATAGCCTAATTAATATATAAATGATACAAAATGAAAAAGATCAAGAATTAGAAACAAGTAAATTATAAAGCTCAAAAGCAAAAATTGATTATGATTTCAGGTGATCATGATCTGTTCTTTGTCAATTTCCAATTATCACTTTGAAAATTTAAGTTTTACAAACGCTGATACTAAACATATTTGCATTATCATACCAAATAGAAACAACATTAGTAAATCACCAGGCTAAAAATTTCGATGGTCAATCATGTTTCAAAATTATATGTAATGTAAAAGAAACACAAAAAATCAAAGCAATAAAAAACGCTTGTAGCTTAAAATTTTACTGTATAAAGTGCCTTTTGCATACAAGGAAAAGTTTTTCTCATCAAATTTTACTATAACTATAGTTTTTAAATCAAATGCTAACCTACCAGTGGGACTCCAACTCTAAACTAATTACGAACCAACTTTTTTAATAAGTTCTCATAATTGGTAAAATTTTTAGGGTGATGATACTAGACTTTTAGATAGAGAACTGTATTAGGTCCCGTGGTCGCAAAATTTGCAGACTATTATATTTTGTAAATATGAGCAGGATTTGATCAAAAACTTTTGATATATTGCAGATATATATTTAAGGATTTTCTAGTTTCAAGTAATAGTTGACTATACAAATATATTTAACTGAAACTTAAACTTGAAATAGTACTATACAATTTAAAATTGTACAAGTAATAAAAAAGTAAAAAAAAGTAAGAAATATAGATTAACTAAATATAGATGGTATAAAAAACAAAAAAACTTAATTATATCAAAAAATTTATAATTAATAGATATTAATTGTCACTGTACGGTACTGTTTTTAGTATTCTTCTTCAATAATATTTGAATAAATTACAAAAAAACTTTTAAAAAAATTGTATAAGATCTAGGTATTAAAATTTAATGAATTTAATTGGAAATTATTAAAGCATAATACAACCATGTTACAATACCTACCTAAAAAATTTCGCTGCTAGATTAGAGTTAAGGTTTGCTATTAATTTAGGTTAGAAAGAGTTTTTTCAATAACAAAATTTCGAAAGGAAAAATTTTTATTAATGCGCTGAAGGTGGTTTGATTTTTGTGTTTCTTCTGTATAGCACCTAATCTTGAAATCTGATTGGCCAACAAATTTTTTTGTTCCATTTTTTAAAATTCATTTATTTGTGCAACATCTCAGCCACTAGCTAACCATATTGAGGTCTGCCGTTTCACGACATTTTAAATTAGGAAATATATACCGGAGGTAAAATCCAATTTTATTGTTGTACTTGTACTTACCGTTACTAAATTCATAGTTCGTTCTAAACAAATATTTTATTAAAATACTTAATAACTTTCAAGCTAGTTTTTTTTTCAAATGACGACGTTACCTAACGAATGTCTTTTTGAAATATTCAATTATTTTCAAATTGATTATGATTATTATGACTATAAAACCTTATTTTCGTGCCTTCTTGTAAGCCGTCGGTGGTGTAGAATTATTATACCAATATTATGGAGTGAACCTACAAATTATTTAAGTGACGAAAGACTTATAAGAATATATCTATTAGCATTAAATACTGAAGAGAAAGCTCCATTAATCCCATTTAAAATTAATCTTCCAAATTATTCAAGGCCATTATTTGACTACGAAAGTTACACTACATCTGTTGGTTCCTATTTTGCCGATGCAGTCAAAAATTGGCTTGAAAATGAAGGATATAATGTCGAAAAATATAATGATTATGATGAATTTGCAAGTGCTATCAAATGCTCTTTAGTTGAAATGTTTCTGCGAGCAAGTAAAAATTTTAAACATTTAACACTTAATAATGCTACTAATAAAAGAATATTATGTGCACTTTGCAAGAACACTACGCTTTCTTCTTTGAATCTTGAAAATTATGATCTTGGACCAGAAGAAAAAAATATATTAGCAGATGCGCTTTGCAAGAATATCATGCTGACGTCTTTGAATCTTTGTAATAATAATCTTGGATTAGAAGGTGGAAAAGCATTATCGGATGCACTTTACAAAAACACTTCTCTGACTTCTTTGAATATTAAATACAATGATCTTGGATCAGAAGAAGGAAAAGCATTAGCAGATGCACTTTGCAATAACACCACGTTGAAAGATTTGAATCTATATGGTAATAAACTTGGATCATTTGGAGGAAAAGCATTAGCAGGTGCACTTTGCAAAAACACCGTGTTGACTTCTTTGAATCTAGGATATAATAATCTTGGATCAGAAGGAGGAAAAGCATTAGCAGATGCACTTTGCAATAATACCACTTTGACTTCTTTAAATATTAATTTTAATAGCCTTGGATCATATGGAGGAAAAGCATTTGCAGATGCACTTTGCAAGAATACTACACTGACTTCTCTGAATATTAATGATAATGAACTCGGATCAGAAGGAGGAAAAGCATTAGCAGATGCACTTTGCAAGAACACTACGTTGACTTCTTTGAATCTCTGGAGTAATAATCTTGGATCAGATGGAGGAAAAGCATTGGCAAATGCACTTTGCAATAACACTACGCTGATTTCTTTGAATCTCTGGAGTAATAATCTTGGATCAGATGGAGGGAAAGCATTGGCCGATGCACTTTGTAAGAATAGAGCACTAACTTCTTTAGATCTTTCTTGGAACTATCTTGGATCAGAAGGAGGAAAAGCAATAGCTGATGCACTTTGCAAGAATACTACGCTTACTTTTTTGGATATTAATGATAATAGAATCGGTTCAGAGGGAGGAATAGCATTATCAAATGCACTTTGCAAGAATTCCACGCTGAAAGAATTGGATATTCGTTATAACTATATTAATTTCATAGGATCAAATAAAAATAATCCAAACATTAAGATATATCAATAAATTGTATATAAATTCCTTTTATATAGAGCTATAGAGAATTGTTATAAAAATTTTTATTTAATTTATATTTAATTTATACAAACAAATGTAGGTTTATATAATAGTACGATCAGGTATGTCAATCTTCTTACCGAAAGAATCATCGGGCGATAAATTCTATTTATTCAGCTTATTAGATTTATTAAGTTACTGGAATTATTGGTAAGTTAGTAAATAAATATAGTCAGGATCTTCGCCCATAATAAAGAACAAGTTGTGCGCTTTACAAATAAACTATCCTACGTGTGTTACATTCGGTTCTATACAAAGTGTCCTAAAACCACCCTACAACGCTATAAGTAAATAAATTTTTGCATTGCCCAGTCCATTGTTGAACATAATACTGTATATAATGGACTTTGTTGTGTACACATGACTTTGTTACTTGACATCCGACTTAAATCCACATACTGTGGTAAATCGTGGTTATAAAAATAAGCAGTAGATTATCTCATCAGTATTTCCGACCGTTCAACGTACCGAAATAGTTGTGGTGTTAATAGAAGAAAAAAGTTTTTTTAAAGTGTTAATAGAGTAAGAATACAACCATCTAGAAGGAAACTTACCAGAAGAATCAGCACACTTCACCAAATCCATCCTTTTCGTCTAAGCTGAATGTACCCATAGAATTGGAAGTTGTCGTCCTAGTCATTAAAGCCATCTTACATCAACATCAAATACTGATTAACTTACTTGTTTTTGAGAAGTAGCCAAATTCAATTAATTTATTTTTCTGCACACATACAAATTTATCTTTTAACCGTGTATACGTAAATTTACAACGTTACACTAAAATCTCAGTGCTACGCTCAAACTATAACAAAGTTTTGACATTGTCACCATAAGAAATTAGAATGCATTTAAAAACACAAATCTACATTATTTTATTTAGTAAATGTTTAATATACATAAAATTCGAATTTCCTAATTTATCATCATAGGCAGAAGTTTGCCAATAAATTCAATTTAATTTTACATAATTTATTCAGTTTAGAATATTTCTTTTAAAAAAACGAAAACCAATCATAATAGTATAATAAAAAAAAACCATATAGAAGATTCATTGGAATTGTAGGACTCCATAATCAAAATAAAATTTAAACTCTTCCATTTAAAACAATTAGCTTAGTAATAAGTTGATTTTATCAGGTTTTGAGAAGCTATTACTATTTAACTTTTTTAAACAGACGAGAATTAGATCTTATTTTTTGGATATGGCTTTAATGAAACCTTCTATACTGCTTTTTTATTTATTATAAAAAATATTCTAAACTGTTAAATAATGTAAAATTAAATTGAATTTATTAGTCGATCAGGCAAACTTCTGCCTATGAATATTTGCAAGTACAAGTGACTCTCGATATAAGAAACCTTCAATATAAGAAGCTCTGATATAAGAAAGATTTTAAAGTTCCAATTTGCAACTGAGAATTTTATAATAAAAACCTTCAATATAAGAAAATCTTGATATAAGAAAGATTTTGATTGGATCAAGCTACTATATTATATTAAGAGTTACATGTATTGATTATTTAATTGAAAGAGTTGTTATTAAAAGTACGACTGTAGCTGTTACGGCTTAAACCATAATAGTTTCTGACGTGTTTTTAATTAGTATATGTATAACTAAATTAACTAAAGTTCACATCCAACGTTTAGTTTAAATATATTTTCGATGTAATTTCGCTACTATTCGTCGAAGCGAAAGAAGTATAGACTTCTAATTTTGAATATAGAATTTTGATATTCTGAGAAAATTTAAACGCAATTTCGTACCTTTTTTTAAGAGTATACTCGGGAGGTTATATTTCCCTTGAACGCACTCATATATACAACTTTATAGAATTGTATAAGTTTGAAATACATATTTTGTGACGTATATGGCAATGTAAACGTAATGTCTATAAATAAATCACTTTCTACACAATAGCAAATTTTTTACAAATCTTAGCAATAAGATTTCAAGCTGATATTAATGTAAAGGTTTATTATTTTAAATTTCTGCACACCATGCAATTTATCGTTTTTATAGGTTATTGAAATACAAAAATAATCGGTGTTCTGCGTAGGGATGGACTCGGTCGGTTATTACCGGCTAGCCGCGGCTATAGCTGGACAATTATTTAATTATTTCAGCAAATATTTAACTAAGTGACAAACCAATTGTTAATAATTCATATATGTGGATTTGCATCATCTGATAAATAGGAAAACCCATCAGTTATAATTTTGGCCAAATTTGCAGATTTTTTGGCCAGATCTCTGCAAATTTGACCAAAATTATAACTGATGGGTTTTCTATTTCTGTATTTATCACTCAAAAAGTTTCGAACATTACGTGCCAAATATATTGAGCACTAAAAAATTCATGTAGACTAAAATAATAACGATAAGTAATAAAATGATTATAATTAGGGATTGGCAAATCGAGAATTTTTTGAATCCACTCCGTAGGCTGCGCAGCCCATAACATTATGCAAGCTGACCAGAATTATACTAGCTAGCCTGAATTTTAAAATCATACTGTGCATAGGGATGGGTTCGGTCACGAACGGTCATAATCATTCATAGTCAATTTGCTAAATACTGAGATGATTTTTTACTTTTGAGCTTTTAATTAAAGTTGTTCAGAATTA
>CAJVQA010001293.1:0-26414 GCA_910591915.1 Cetraspora pellucida | reverse complement strand
AAAAAGTTGTACAAACTGTAACAATATGTTCGAATAAACAGACCTGAGGCATGACCTCACCTTAACTCCAAAAAAAAAAAAAAAAAAACTGTTTAAGTAAATACTATACTATTTAATTTATTATTTTTAAATACATATATATATTTAAATTATATATCTAAATTAAATATCTAAATTAAATATATATTTAATTAGTATTATTATCAAGAACTGTTATCCAATATATAGTAACTTATTATTCAATATCAGAGCAACTATATTGCTTAATATTTACTAAAATCTTTATTAATAAGTATGAAATTTTATTATTATATTAAAGATTTACTGTTATAAAGTAACTTGATTTTTAAATACATAGTAATTAATTTTTATTTGATTGTATTTAAAATTTTGATTTTAAAACTAAAATGTAAAGTTCATATTGTTTATTATTAATATTATGTTTATAAATATAGTTTATAACACAATTCAAAATGCATATTAAGTATTAGTTAATAAGTTCTAATCTTAAATGATTGCTAAACTTTAGTTTTGCATATCTTAATATATATATATATAATTTTAATTTGTTTTTTTTTGCTTAAAATATATATATTATTATATTATTTATATATAAGCTAAGTATATATGCATTTTTTTTTTTTATTCTTTGATTAGTCTTGCTAAGATCTTTTAGTAGTTCTCACATTTTTCAAACTAATGTTCTCAATATATTTCTGAATCTGAACCTCAACCTCTTCCAGTTCATACTTTTAAACTTTTCAAAAGTGATTATTACACTGATTCTTACCAGTATTGGAAGTCTTCACCAAGCTCTATCAAGAACTGGCTATTGTTATGAGTTCATATAGTATCTCTCATTATCAAACTTTCAGCCTCACATTACATCTTATAACTTCAGTTATTCCAAATCAGATTCTAACTCATATTCATCACCAGATGGCTTTTCAATTGCAGGTCACTTGTCTTTTCTAGAAATAAGTCTGTCTGATGATGTCCTAAGTTCTTGGTGACATAGTGTTGCAGTTTTCTATTTTTAAAAATGCATCTCTACAATTGCTATTACTAGGATTTAAACTGGCAACTTTGCAATTTGTGACCTTGGAGTATAACTGCTATGCTATTGATCCTAAAGGTTATAAATACATTTTATTATATATCTTTTTAAAAATAGTTATATTATAAATTACTTTTAAAGTATTTAAAACTTAAAATATCTTAGATTCACTAATAAATATAATTAAGCAGTTAAGAATAGCTGTTGATTAAAACTATTTAAAAGTATTTGATAATATATAATATTAAAGACTATTTAAAAGATTATAATATTTGATTTTTAATTGTATAAAAATCTTAATCAAGCATTTAATCTTAATAAATAAAATAAAAACATGCAAGTTTAGATAATTCAATTAGACTTAAAAAATAATTAAAGAATTTTTAATAGTCTTATTAAAATAACTAGTTCTATATATATTAGCAAAATAATTAACTTTTAAAACATATTGGTAATTAATGTATAAAAAGTATAAAGTTTATATCATTTATTATTAGAACTGTAAAAAAGCTTGTCAAATCCAGTTCTTGAGTCAACTAGGCAAAGACTTTTTAGAACCAACTTGGAGTTAACTTCAGACAAAGTCCAAATATAGAGGGTTTGCATATCTTTTGTCTTAAAATTTAGTTATTTTAATTAGCTAATTTATATTGATTCACAATACTGATATTTTTATTATCATAAATATTAAAATTTTGTAAAAAAACTATTAAAATTTTGTAGAAAAACTACTAAAATTTTATAGAAGAACTATTAAAAATTTTTTGAAAAAAACCTATTAATTATCAAATAATTAAAAATTAATCTGTAGAAAATATTTTAAAATTTAATTTTATAAAAAGTTATTAAAAATTAATTTTGTAAAAACTTAATTTTATTGTTACAAATTAATTAATTAACTTTATATTTTTTATTTGATTATAATTATAAATAAAACAAATAACAAATCATTGTTTTGTTACTTTATTTTAGTTTCAAAAAAAAAATTATATTTAAAGTTTTTAAAATCATGTTCTGTCCTATTTCTTTATTAGTTTTTAATTCTCTAAATAAAAATAATATTAGTAATAAAACTAATGATAGTAGTAGTTTTTCAAATTCAAAAAAATCAAAAAAAAAAATTACCTATCTATAATTACTTAAACTTAAATGAAAACAGCACTTGTGTTTGTAAGATATATTTAATATTTCTAAAAATAAGCCTAGTAAATAGAGTTTAAATACATTTTTGTTAATAATTTTACATCATTTCAAAAGTAAACATTTAGATCTTTATAGAAATTTTTAGCACAAAAATGGCAAAGTTACTTATATTACATATTCAATTACTGATAAAATTAAAAAGGATTATATAAAATTATTAAATTATAATCTATATTAACTAATTATTAAAAATTAGCTAGCTTTTTCAATAGTTGATAAAAGTTCTTTTGTTAAGTTTGTTTCAAATTTTGATCTATAATATAAACTTTTTTGTTCAAACAGTTTTCACAATTATTAAAAATAAATTTGAATTAATAAAAATAGAAATAAAAAATATACTAAGTCAAATCTTAGTAAATTAGCACTTATTATCAATGTTTGGATAACATATAATTAACAACAATTCTTTAAAGTTATAGTTTATTGAGTAGATATAAAGTAGATAATTAAGACTTTACTTCTTAATTTTATATTTTTATACTAGTTTATATTTTGAAAAAAAACTAGTTGAATTTATAGAAGATTTAGAGATTCAAGATAAAATCTTAGGACTTACTAATGATAATATATCAAATAATCAAATATGTTTACATTTTTTCTAAGACAATATTAATTCTAATTTTATATATATAAGATGTGCTATACATATTTTGAATCTTACTGTAAAAGAAAAACAAAATTATTGTATTAAATAGATAAAACAGACTTAGTATATTTGTAATAATATTAAAAACTTATCTAATCTTTTAGAAGAAATAAAAAGAATTTTTATTATTTTTAATTAACTATTTCTTTATTCTGAATTTGGTGTTAAAAAAAAAATATTTTTATCTATTTTATGATAAAACAGTTTATAGAAATTAAGAATGTTAGAGGTGTGGCAACTTAGTGAAGTGGTCAGGTTGTCAACTCTTTAAGTAGTAGATTGGGTATTCAAATCCTATTAATAGTGAAAATTTGAACAATTACCTATATAATATTTGTATTACAGCAACTGTTACTAATAATTGGATTAGGATATCTGTAATAGTAGTTATACCACTATGACTGGCAGGTCATAGGATATCTGTGCAATGTTGAAGTTATACATAAGAATACAAACTGATAACTGGGTAGTGCAAATATTAGCTAAGTCTTTGTGGTTATATAAATTTATTGAAATTGGATAACAAGAAGTCTTTTTGAGAAGATCCAAGTAGAGACTTAGCCAGATCTTTGATGATATTATTGTAAAGGCTAACTTGAGAAAACAGATACCAAGGTCTTAGTAACCAGACAGGCAAGAACCTTTGGGTTAGATGTCTTGAAAGTATCACCAATCAGGTTACCAAAATGAATCAGAAAAAAAAAATATTGAACTAATCTAATATACTAATAAACTGGTCATAGTTCTATATAGGTCATCTAAATTTAAAGTCTGGTAAAATTCAGAGGTATATTAAAGTACTAGGGTTATGCTGTAAAGTAGATATTAGTTTCTGAGTAAACTCTATAAGGGCATAGCAGTTTAATAGTTAAACCTTAATCACAAGTATTGGTTTTGTCATAGTTATACCTAGATTAGCTATAAAAATAAGTACAAAAAGGTTCTAAAAAGTTTATCTCAAGAATAAAATAGTCCTAAAGTTGAGATGATGATCTGGATATCTGAGTATAACCTAGTAAGTTAACACAGGTTAAAGGTTCAGAGAGTTTAAAGTAAAATACCAAGTAAAACTGTTAGATATAACAATTAGTAAAGAACTTTCGAGTAAACTTCTTAAATAAGTAATATAGAAAAGTTATATATGTAGCCAATTACATTCTCTTTTGTAGTAGTTCATTAAATCATATTATCAATAAGTTATTAATAAAAGTCAAAAGACCAAAGAGATCATTTTAATATAAAAAAAAAAAATTAAAAATGTTATAGACTATTTAGTATTAATTTATTTTAATTTAAAAGAAAACTATTTAAAACCCAAAGATTGAGAAGTAGTTAATAAAATGATTTAGTTTTTTGAACTTTTTTATAAAGTGATATTGAATTGCAAAAAACTTTATTACTTTTGCATAATCTATTACAAATAATTTATAAGAACTTTTAATACTAGTAATACAAATTACTAAAAAATTTTCAATTAATTAGTTAACAAATTTAAAAATTTTAATCAATTAGTTGTTAACTAAATAATTTATCAATTTTAATTAATTATTTTATTATAAGTTGACAAAAATTTCCAAGTAATTAATTATTTTTTTCAAAATTTTTTAATTGATTTGTTAATTAGTTAACAACTAATTTGATTTTTTGATTTGTATTACTATTTAATACATTTTAACCATTATATTGAAACTACAAATACAAATACAAATATATATTATAAAATAACTCAAAGAATAAAAATAAAATTACTAAAATACTGAACTTATCTTTTAGAATTTTTGACTATTTTAACTCTACTTGATCTATCTACTAAGTTTGAAATCTTTAATAAAGAAGATTATTAGTCAGTTATTGATAGTTTAAAGGTTTCTTATTTATTTTAGTTTATAGATAAAAAACAGTAAAATCTAAAAAAGATCTGTTAGAATATTTTAAGAATCTGAAAAAGTTAAGTTAAAACAATTAAAATTCATTAGACAAATTAGTAAACTATCTTTTATTATCTTCAGAACTATATACTAATTCATTATTATGATAGAAACAAAAACTTATTATTTTCCAAATATAGATTTAATAACTGCAAACTACTTTGTACTATAAGCTACAAGCATTCTATATAAATGTACTTTTTTTATAACCAAATATACAATAAATCTTTTAAGAAATATCTTCTTAAAAAATTTATAAAAACTACTTTAAAAGTGTGATAACCTAGTAAAGTAGTTAGGTTGTCAACTTTTCAAGTGATAGGTTGGATGTTTAAATCCTATCGATGGCAAAAATTTGAATAATTATCTATATAATATTTGTATTATGACAACTGTTACTAATGATTGAGTTAGGATACTTGTAATAGTAGTCACACTAGCATGACTGGCAGGTCATAAGGCATTTGTGTAAGTATAGCATTACATAAAGAAATGCAAACTGACAAATCAGACACTACAAACATTAGATAAGTTCTTGTGACTATAAAAATTTGTTGAAATTAGGTAACAAGAAGTTTATTTGAGAAAACCCAAGTAGAAAAGTAGCTAGATCTTCAACAGTCCTACTGCAAAAACTATCCAAAAAAATGGATACCAAGGTCATAGTACCTGGTCATAGTAGCCAGATGGACAAGAACCTCTGGGTTGAGAGTTTTAAAGATATTACCAACTAGGCCATCAGAACAAACCAGAGAAAAAAAATATTAGACTAATCTAATATATTGATAGACTAATTGTAGTTCTATACAGACTATCTAAATTGGGAGTATGGTAAAAAGATAGATAAAAAGACAGAGGTATACTAAAGTACTAAGATTATGCTATAAAGTAGATGTTATGATCTAAGTGAATTCTATAAGAGCATAGTAGTTTATAGTTAAGTTCTGACTGCAAGTGTTGGTTCTGTTATAGTAATACTTAAATTAGTTATAAAAATAGGTACAAAAGGCTTTAAAAGGCTTATCTCAAAAATAAAATAGCTCTAAAAGTAAGACAATAATCTGTGTATCAGATATAATTTAGTGAAGTTAACAGGTTTGCAGATTCAGAGAATTAAAATAAAATATCCAAGCAAAGATATTAGATATGGCAATTGGTAAGGAATCTCTGAACAGACTTCTTAAATAAATAATATAAAAAAGTTACACATGTAGCCAATTGTATACTCTTCCTGTAGTGGTTCACTGAACCATATTTATTATTGTTAAATAAAGTCAAAAGATTCAAAAGATTATTTTAATACTAAAAAAAAAAAAAAAAAAAAATTATTTTATATATAAAAAGTTAATCTAAGACAAGAGTTTTGAAAATAAATATAGAATAAAAATATAATTAATTTTTAATTAATAATATATAAAAGAAGTATAACAACCTAGTGAAGTGGTTAAGTTGTCAACCTCCTAAATGATAAATTAGGTATTCAAATCTTATTGATAATAAAAATTTGAATAATTACCTATGTAATATTTGTATTATGACAACTGTTACTAATGATTAGGTTAGAATATCTGTAATAGCAGTCACATCAACATAACTGGCAGGTTATAGGACATCTGTGCAATGTTGAAGTTATATAGAGAAATGTAAATCAACAACTAAATTCTTATAGATATATAAATCTGTTGAAATTAGATAACAAAAAGTCTATTTGTAAAGATTTGAATAAAAAGATAATCAGATTTTTGATAATACTACTGTAAAAACTAATTTATAGAAATAAATACTTATGTTTTAGTAACTGAATAAATAAGAATCTCCAAGTTGAAAGTCTTGAAGATACTACCAATCTGACTACCAAAACAAACTGAAAAAAAAAATATTAGATCACATAATATACTGATAGACTGGTTATTGTTCTATATAAGCTATCTAAATTAGAAGTTTGATGAAATTCAAGGATATACTAAAATACCAAGATTATATAATAAAGTAAATACTAAGATCTGAGTGAATTTTACAAAAACATAATAGTTTAATAATTAAATCCTGATCACAAATATTGGTTCTGTCATAATGATATCTAGATCAACTATACAGAAGACTCTGGAAGGTTTACCTTAAAGATAAATTAATCCTAAAATTAAGACAATAATCTGAACATCTGAGTATGACCCAATGAGTTAACATAAGTTATAAGTTCAAAAAGTTTAAAGTGAAACATCCAAACAAAAGTGCTAAGTATGATAATTGGTAGAGAACCTTCAGATGGACTTCTTAAATAAATAATATAGAAAAGTTACAGATGTAACCAATTATATGCTCTCCTGTAGTGGTTCATTGAATCACAATACCAATAAGTAATTAATAAAAATCAAAAGACCAAAGAGATCACCTTAAAAAAAAAATAAACAAATAATATATAAATTTTAATAATGATAAAAATTATTTTAAAGATATAAACTATTATATTAGTAAATCATATATAAAGATCGACTCAAGATCAAGTCCTAATCAAAGTTCCTATTTGAGAAGTCAGAACGGATAAGATCAAACTTTTAACAGCCTTATTTATTATCAAACATGATACAAAATATTATTTTAGCAGTTGTAATATAATAATGTATATAAGAATAATGTAATAGATAAAAAATTAATTACAGCTTATTGCAGTCTAAAGAATGAAATCAAATAATAATTTTTACAATAAAAAAATATAAAATGCTTTTTTATATTACTTTTGCATTTGTTGATTTAGTAACAAAGATTGCAATAATAGTAACAGTTACAAGTATATATATCCATATTTGCTTTTTCGACAAATTTTTGATATTGAGAAAAATAGACGAATGAAATAATGATCAGCAAATGCTATTAAAATCTCCATTACCTTATAACGCCTGATGCGAAAATTGGCGTAACCTACACACCCTGTGCAATAAAAATTAAAAGATGCTTAATACTGAAATAAGTAATATCGACTTTTACTTATAACTTGTAGTTTAGCAATTAGAACGAAAAAATTTTATATTATTTGATTTGTTTCGATTCTGATCAGTGTTTCATCAAAAAACACAAGTGCGTCATAATACCCACCCGCACCATAACACATAAAAAAATTATTTACAATACCAGCTAGTACATGTTATGATTATAATCCCACACCATTTTTATTATAATAAAATGGTGTGGGATTATAATCATAACATGGAATGATTATATATTTTTTTTGTGTTGCACACCGGGTGAAGAATCAGTCAGTCGTGTGACATCGACGGTTCCGCCTATTTAATACCATACCTTCCTAATGTCACATATGTCTAACGCTGCCTGACCCGTTGTATTTGGTCAGGTTTAATTGCCGACTCAAAATTAGATCATTGGTCCGTAATTAAATCGAGAGTATTTAAGTATTTAACGCGTATTATTTTCAATTAGGTACGTACAATATATATTCATACTATTGCATTTCTGCTCAAAACAGTTCGTTAGTAGAGGGCTACTAGTTGTGAACCAGGAAAAGCTAACAATCTTGTGGCGAATTTTACAATGGCTAATGCTAATGATCCTGCAGCCACTAAAGAATTATTGACCAATAGTAATCGTAATAAGTATGTAAAAATAGCGCGAAATATGCCATGCACTGAGAGTTCCTCGAATCCTTTGCAAGAACGTTGTTTGTGTTCTGGATGGAGGCCAAAATCTATTAATACAACTTATTTAGAATGGTGCATTTGTGGACATAAAATAAGTAAGCACGCAATCATCAGAGAGTTACAGATAGAAGAGATACATAAACTTTGGGACATCACCGTCCAAATTGATGAACACTTGGAGAAACAAGGAAAGTTAATGGATTTTGAATATGAAGATGCTTATGTGCATGATTTAAGAAAGAAAATAGTTTCAATTATTAATCTTAACTTAAAATTGAGTCGAAAAAAACCGATGGACAAGGAAATGAGGAATGAAAACACAGCTCATTTGGAAGAGCAGCAATACGGTACTAGATTGCGTCTTCTTAACAATGATGGTTCTCATGATAATTTAATATTATTGACCGGAATAAAAGAATTGTTTGCAACTGCGCTACCACACATGCCGGCACAATACATTGCTCGGGTCGTCTATGACCGTAATCATTATAGTTTGGCGATAGTGAGGGATCCTATAAAAGTTGTAGGAGGAATTTGCTATCGGCCTTTTTTGGAAAAGTCATTTATCGAAATTGTATTTTTCGCGGTAGATAGTGATCAACAAGTAAAAGGATATGGCACAAAATTGATGAATTACTTTAAGGACTATATAAAAGATACGTTTAATATTACACAATTCTTAGTCTATGCAGATGATTTTGCTATTGGTTTTTTCCGAAAAAACGGATTTACTGACGAAATCACGTTAGATCAAGATATATGGGGCGGACACTTGAAGGATTATACAGGAGCGACTCTCATGCAGGTATATAATGTGATTAAACTAAATTTATTTATTATCGTTATTATTATATTTTATTTTAACAATTTAGCAAAATATTCATGGCTTATCCTTCTTGAATTCATAAAAAATTGGTTAGTGTACTTTAATACCAAAAGTAAAGTATAGACAGATTCGACAAATCCTGGAAAAGCAAAAGCAAGCGGTGAAAAATAAAATAGCTCAAACGTGCAAGCCTCCAATTATTTATCGTGGCTTGGAATGTTTTAAAAATGGTGTCAAGTCTGTAGATCCGATGTCAGTGCCGGGAATTAGAATATCTGGATGGACACCACAATTAGAAAAACAGGCGAAAGACATTAAGAATATGTCACATTATCTTGTTATGAAAGAAATATTAAATCGATTAAAAAGCCATCCATCATCATTACCATTTCATGAACCTGTAAACGGAGATGATGTTCCTGACTACTATGATATAATCAAGGATCCTATGGACCTTTCAACCGTTTTGAAACGTATGGAAAATAACAGGTATCGGTCACTTTTAGAATTTGCAATTGACATGCAAAAAATCTGGAACAATGCCAAGATTTATAACAAATCAGATACTATTTTCTATAAGTCTGCTGTTGAACTTGAGGGAATTTTTCGCGAAGCTATGTTTCTCAAAGGCGTAAGATTATAAAATGATTTAGGACTCACGTGTGTAAAATAGAAAGCATATAGTTTTATATATTGATAATCTGACGTGTCAACCAATAGTAACTAAAATAGTGTTCAAAAAAAAAAGGATGAATCAGAAAGGTACACGATAGCTAGTTGCTCACGTGATATGTATTAGTCCTACATAAATATTTCCGATTGAATTTTGATAAGCAGTTTTAGTTTTCCTTTAGAAAGTACACAATTTTCAATGTCTGAACCGGCGACGTCCTCAAATAGCGATTCTTCCAACTTTAGTGGTGAATGTGGCAAAGTTAGAATATTCATTCGTTCGCCTACTACCTCGTTACCCGATGACTTTTCCATATTAACTAGCCTTGACTCGTCGGTTCTTACTTTGAAACGAACCATCTTCGAGACTCATCCTACTAAACCAAATGTTCGAGACCAAAGGTTGATCTACAGAGGAAGGGTGCTAAGTGATTCTGACACTATCATAAACGTTTTACGAAGTGAGCTTGCAACAGACCAAATTTTTCATTTGGTTGTCAAGCCTTCGTTTCAGACGTCCGCTGAAACCACCGGGATACCTGTATCTCGCCCGACATCTACAACCAATGCACGAATAGCCACACCTTTAACAGATCAAAATTTTGGTACTACAGGCTTAACTGAATTTGCCCAGCAGCCTCCAAATCTTAACATGCCATATTTTGTTCCACCTTCAGAACATGCACATACATACTTACAACAGCAGTATTCCATTAATCCACAACAGCAGAATGACATTCCCGTAAATCAAAGTCTCTATCCAATAGGACTACCTTTGCAATATTATTACGTTATGATAAAGTAAGATTACTTGTAATTAGAGTTCCTTTTTATTTTTATTTTATTTTTTATTCCATTTTTAAAAATCTGACTAACTCCAAATTATTTCAGTGGAATGCCTTACATTGCACCGATTCATTATCCATACCGGTATATGTATCCATATCATTACGTGCCTACACCACAAACTGGTGTACAAGCACAACAACCTTTAGTTGCACAGATTCCAGAGCCTCAACAAGATGCCGCCGCAAGAAATCAGCGCCGAGCGGCTACCTTATGGTTGATTGTAAAGCTTGGTTTCCTGGTATATATCTTTTCACAAAATGCCAGCACAGAACGGATGATTTTGTTGTATTTCATGGCGTTTGTAATTTTTTTGTGAGTATTAATTCATTTTCATATTGGTGGTATCTTAGTGATCATAGTTTTGAACATCAATGTAACCTACTACATATGAAATAGACATCAAACTGGACGGTTACGTATCGTGCGGAGACGTAGACAGAGAATCATAGCACCTATACCTAATATAGGCAATGATATTTTAGGTATATATCAGGGTTTAGTGTTAATATATTTCTAGGTAAATTACTAATATTAAAGTTTTTATAACGAAATAATCGTTAAAAGCACAACAACTACCACAAATGCCGGTACAACAAAATCCGGGAGGGCTCCCAATCCCGCAACCGGACCCGAATAATCCCAATACTCCCTCGTCGTCTTCATCAACTGCTCATTTACATCCACCTCCCATGCAAACTAATGATCCAAATAACAATGCTGCAAATTCATCTACATCCTCATCGACCGGGGAGCAACAAAATAACGGTAATAACAATAATGATAATGTTGCAAATAATGTTCCACAACCAGCTCAGGAAAACGCGAGGCAAATTACTCTTCAAGATGTTGAGCATGCGTTATGGACCTTTGTTTCTTCATTGATTCCGACGAACACACCTGATGTCGGACAGCAAGATGATGTAGCGATGTAGTGTGTTTTGATGATTTGACTTTTTATGTGGTATTTTTTTTAGCGGCTAACGGGCAAATATTCTAATCACCTAATAAATAAGTTATATAGTATTAAACGAATCTATTATTTTTAGAGGTTGGGATTTCAATTGATTCGTTTAATTAAACATCATTATTTTCATGATGTAATACATTCAATATTATTGAACGCTATATTGTTTACGCTCGTATGATAACGTAGCGTAAGTTATTTATTTAATAAGTCTATGTAACTTTGTGAAGGCCTGTAAAAGTAAAATTGAACACAATAAAATTTAAAATTATTAAAAATTTTGTAATACTATAATTCCTTAAGTTGCATCTAAAATTAATAACTAATGCATGCAAGATGATCTAATATTGGAGCCAATTTCAGTAAAGTACACTTGAAGTTTTAACTTTAATAACGTCAGGCACGACACGAACATAGGTTTTTTTTATGCCAAGTTCTATCACGTGTATAATATGTCGCTAGTGTTCCTATTCACTAGGTTAATGCGAAAATTCCACGGACAGAGCTTAGGGACAAAACAAATCACGTGAATAGGTTGTTGTTTTGATCTTACCCAGTATCACCGTCAAAATTTCCACTTTCACGTGACAGCGTATAAAAATCTTTTTAGAGAAGTAATAGTAAAATCACTCGAGGAATTTTTTTTGTTAGAGCTCAAAAGGTGGTTTCTTATGCAAGTTTTTGAGAAATAAGCGATTTTTGAAAAGCGAACGTTCTTCCTGATCGTATAACGTTACATTAAAACGAAACTCGCTATTGGATGATCATCACGTGATAGTGAAAATTTGACGGCGATCCTGGGGCAGGGACCCGGAAAAATATAGGCAAAAATATAGGGATTGGAACCGCCTAAAATTTTTCTTAATCGTTTAATCGTTTAACCGTTTAACCGTTTAATTTGGCCGGCATTAAAATAATTCCGGCCCACGACCAACATAATTCTGCCTGGAACTATGAAGCAATTTTTAAACGGTTAAACGGTTCCAATCCCTACAAAAATATATATTGATATTAATATGGTCAAAAATATCGATTTATATCGATTTACTTATCTGACCAATCAGAATGCAAGTTTATAATAACGTGATTATATGATTCGGATTTGATTATTAGCATTTTGATTACAAATTAAAAAAAGTCTATGTACTTATAAAAAATTTTTCTTCTACCATTGTTACTGCTAGATTTTGCTTATAGTTTTATATTACTTTATATTTATTTGAATTTTTTTTTGATTATTAGCATATTAAATCAACAAAAAAAAATTTATAACGATGAGTTCTTTTACTATGTTAGATTAACAACCCAAATCCTGCGCAAGATAACATACTATTCAAATAATTAAGATTTTTTGAATAAAAAAGGAATTAAAGTAAAAAGTTTATAATGTGAAACCAAATTAAATTATCATGTTTAAAAATAAACTGGTATGACAATTATAAAATTTTAACTTGCAAAAAAAAATATCTAAAGTTCAAATATTTTTAAAATGATAGTAACAATGAAATAAATGAATTTATTTTTTAACAATTTGAATATTTTTTGGTAATTTAAATAAATTATCATTATGACCTTTGGATCATTAGATTAGTCTCATAAACAATTTTTATAGTATTAAATAAAATATATATTTTGAAATTATTAACTTATTGGTTCAAAATAGAAATAAAAAAACAAATATTTGTAAAAAAATTAAATTTGCCTACTATATTAATAAAAAAAAATATATAAACAATAAAATTTTAAGCGATTCAAACTTAGAGATCATATTTATTATTTGATAATAATTCATAAATATGTTAAGAATATTTTCTAATTAGTAATTGAACTGTTTATAACCAAATCCAAATCACATAATAACATGTACCTAGCAAATCTGTTTGGTTACTATTTTTTAAGGATAATGTTAGAGTTATTTTTTTTTTTCTTTTTTATTTATTGATCTTATGTTTTAAGAATAGTTTTAACAAAACTAATATTAAGAATTCAATTTTATAAAAAATAATACAAAAAAATTTTCTTTGCTAATCACTTATACAAAAGTTATAGAAAAGCAATTTAGAAGTTTGCCAAAAAATGACAGTCTAAACTGACTTCACAGGTCTAAGAAAAAAGATAAAACTAGTAATAAAAATATAACAAGAGTAAGAAAGAGAAAACTTGAACAATTTGCTAAGAAGATAGAACAAAAAACATTTTAGTTGACACTAAGAAAAATAGAATTTGGAGAATTTGCTATAATCTGAAAGCATAGATCTGTAGATTACTACAACATATGAACAGAAAAATAAAACATATACATAGATTAGTCAATGTACAAATAAGCCTAATTAGGATAGTAATAAACATAAGCATAGAAGATTTCAGAACAACAAGTAGCAAATAGGAATTACTAGTACTTAGATCAAATGAATAATACATCAAACCAAAAAAAAAGTCTAATGTCAATTTATATTAAGAGAACATATTGGGCAGCAAACAGTGTATACAATAAGGTGTTCTTTAACCAAGCAAACAAAATATATACAACACCAGACAGATAAGATAAAATTGTTGTTATACTAACAGAATAAGATCTAATAGAAGTTGTTTTGTTATGTATAACTAAAGAAATAATCAAAAAGACAGAAAAAGAGTAATCAGAAAGAAGATTAACATTAATAAGCAAAGCAAAAATGTTACAATAGAAGAACCAGCAATAGTGCAGATACAGGACAAAGAAAAAGAAATACAGTAACAGTCAAATGAAGTAAACAGAAGTCAAGAAGAATCATGCAAAATAATATAAGAAAAGAAAACAAAAAACAAAAAAGTAGCTGAAAAGAAAATATGGGATAATATTAAAAGCTTACAAAAAGAAGTAAGTATAGAGTTAAGTTTAATAAACAAAGACCAAATAGAAGAGAATTCATCTACTCAAAAAAGAAATACAGAAAAACAAGAAGGGAAGCAAGAACAAAAAGGCATCAGAAAGGAAATCGAAAGAGAAATTAACATATTTGAAGAACTCTTAAAAGAGAACATGTAGGCTCTAAACAAAAAAAACTGCAACCAAAATAACAGTCTACTCACCAATATACCAGAGTATAATGTACCTAGTAAAACAAAAGAAGATTATATGAAATTCATTAAGTGGTCTTTAAGAAACAACATATATATTAAAAACATTAGAAAAATCTTCAAAAGAGAAAACTTATAGATAAAGATAAACTTTGACTATGAATATAACAAAAGTGAAGCAATACAAAGAATTAGCAAAAAGAAAAGTGACTGGTACAAAATGATACCAGAAGAGAAAGAAGAAGATAATAAAAGAAAACAAATACAATATAATAGAGAACACCAAAAGAAGAGAAACAATGAAGCAAGAACCAAAGAAGAAAAACCTAAATGAAAAGTAAACAAAACTGAGATAAAAGAAAATCAATGCAATATAAATAAAGAATTAGAGGATGCAAACTATATAACAATCTGAAACCTACCAATAAACATAAACAAGAAGAAAGTAGAATACATCTGCAGAAGATTTAGAAAAGCCCATGTAGTAAGAATTAAAAGATCAAGGTATAAGGCCTTAGCAATAGTACAAATAGAAAAAACACATGAAGACATATTATAGGCTATACCAATAAACAATAACAAATTAGTATAAGTAACCAAAAGAATGAAGAATCATAAAGCAAGAGAAAGACAAAGAAGATATTTAGCAAAGTTGACAGAATTACCAGAAAGTGTCTCAGAAGTTCTACTATTATGGAGTTTGAAAAACAAAAAGATTAAATCAGTCCACATATTTCCAAATAGAAACAGAAATCAAAGAAGAACTGCAACAGTCATGTTTGCAACAGAAGAAAATATGAAAACAGCCCAATCAAAACTATTCATGTTTAACAACTTTAGACTTTATTAGATAAAAGAAGAAATAGAAGAAACAAAATGAAGAGGAAGCCTTAAATAAGAAAGAGGAAGAAGCTAAGAAAGGTCTTGTCAAGTCTTCGACACAGAAAAGAATATCAACAGAGAAGAAGAACAAGAATATAGACCAAACATGAACAGAAAGAGAAAAAGACAAAATCAAAGAGTAGAAGATTGGACAACAACAAGCAGGAGCTATACACAAGATCAAGTTACAGAAAATAAGACAAGACATGTAAATCTATTTTAAGGAAAAGACAGATTTCATAAAAAAAGAATAGCTAAAACCAAGTCTCAAGTACAAGAAGAAACCTCATATACAAATAACATCCTAAGCCAAATTATAAAAAGACTTGAAAAATTAGAGAACATAAAAGGTACAACAGAATGAATCTTGGCTGACTGCTCCTAAGGGTGCCCCAGTTGAACCAATGAGTATGGACCAGGAGATTGAAGAGTTCTTGCATGAACAAAGAAGGAACTTTAAAAGAAGCAATATGAAAATATCTTCTGGTTACAAAAAAGAAATAAAGAAAAAAGGAAAAGAAAAGAAAGTAAACATAGAAACACAACACAAATATCTGGAAGAAAAATGGAAACAAGAAAGAAAAAAAATCAAAATTACATGTTTTAACATTAATGAACTTAAAACTAGAGATTGGAAGTTAGAAAACCTTATAGGATGGGCAATTAAAGAAGAACTTACAATAATAAGAATAACAGAAACAAACATTACAGAAAAAGAAGAAAAGTTCTTATTGTATAATTGCAATACACAGTATAAGGACTACTGGACCAGTGCAGCAACAGACAAGAAAAAAAAGTCAGACATAGAAATACTAATAGACGAAAGGTAGAAAAAGCATATAGGAGCAGTCAAGAGAACTAGCAAGTACATGCTAAAGATGAGATTGTATTTTAAATAATTAGAACTAATAGTATTAGGAGTATATATTCTACCAAATAACAAATTGATCAGTAAGAAAATTCAGTAAAGAATTGTAAAGATAGTAACAAACAAAAAAAGAAGTACAGAAATAATTATATTAGATGACTTCAATCATACAGTAGATAATATACTAGATAAATGAAATCTACAAATAACAAGTTATAAAAGACTCAATATTTAGCTGGCTCAAAAAACAGAATTTTGTAGACTTATTTAGAAACATACATCTAGCAAAAGAAGCATACATATGGTCAAACCAGAAGGCAGCAACAAGAATAGATTATATATGGCTATCAGAAACATTGGCATCAGGCTTACAAAAAGTAAATATAGAATAAGCAAAAAGCCTAATAGATAGTGATCACAAAATAATAATAACAGAGATATGAATAGAATATGTAATCACAAACTGCAATAAGCAGAAAAACCAAACAAGAACAATATACCTATATAATGAGACAAAACAAGAAGACTGAGATGAGTATGCAAAAGAGTTACAAAGTCAGCTAGAATGGAAAAAAATACTAAAGCAATTAGAAGATAATAAAACTGAAACAGACTATAATGCAGATAAACTTGATTAAATATAGAATGCAATAGAAGAGACTATAATAGAAGTAGCAAACAAGCAAATTCTGAAGAAGAAGATATTTAACACAAAACTGAACAAAAGACAAGACCAGAAAAAGGCAAAACAATATAAATATATTATTGAACTTCAACAAATAATTAAGAAAACAAAAAATATGAAGAATCAAAATATAAAAGAAAAAAAAGAAATCAAAATGAACAATAAACTAAAAAATATAGGGAAAGAATTAGAAGTAACATTTTCAAAACTAAACAGACAATGGTCAAAGGCCTGGATAGATAATATTAAAGGTTGGCAAAGAATAATTAGAGAGGTACAAAGAGAAAAATAGAAACAAGCACAGAGGAAACAAATAAAAGAAAACACAAACAGAAAATATGAAATGATTAAAACTGATCAAGGATGAATGATTTGCAGTCTACTAAACAGGCTATACAAAAAGATTGTTCTAGACAGATTTATAATACAAGATAAGGAGGAAGTGGACTTAGTATCAGAGCCAAATGCAGTTCTAAGTAGCTTGGCAGTACATTACAAAAACCAATTTAGAAAGAAGAACACCAAACTAGAAGAAATGACAAAAGAATGGAAAGAAATATATAAACTAAAGGAGTAGATCGATAAGGTCTGATATAAGAAATTAGATGAAAAAATAGAAGAAAAAAAATAAGAAGACATACTCAAAGAGCTCAAAGCAAATATAATCCCAAAAATATCAAATATAAGCTACATATTAATTAAATGAGCAGAGAAGAAATCATAAGAAATATTTAGAGCATTTGCAAATCTGATTATAAAAAGAAAAGATATATCAAAAAAGTAGAAAATAGCACAAATATATCCAATTCTGAAAGATGTAGATTGGAGATACTGTCTAAACAATATTAGGCCAATAGCACTAATTAAAACTTTTAGAAAAATAATCACAAAAATAGTAACAAGAAGACTAGCCAGAGTATTTACAGAAAAGAATATACTCAAGGGTCCAAATTTTACAGGTCTTCTAGGCAACTCTACAGAGCAACCTATACATATACTAAATATGATAATAGAGAAGGCACAAGAGAAGAATAAAAAAGTTTAGATATTATTACAAGATATAAAAAAGGCATTTGACTCAGTCCTATTGAAAAGCCTAGAATAGGCATTAAAAAGAGTTAAAATACTACAAAAAACAAGAGAATATATAAGCAATATATTCTGTAAACAGAAACTCAAAGTCATTATAGCCTATGGTCTAACAGAAGAGATAATTGCAGAAGATGAAATAAATCAAAAAGAGGTGATCTTGTTACTAATTTGGCATCTCTTCTATGATCTACTATTAGAAAAAGTACAAGAAGATGAATTACTAGGCTACATAGTAGAACAAAAAATGGCAAAAAGAGTACATAGTAACAACATTACAAGATATAGACAAGCAGCAATTATATATACAAATAACACAACATGGATTGCAAATAGCAAAGAGCAAATGCTAAGTATTCTGAGCATTGCAGAGGAGTTCTTCAAAGCAAATGATATTGAAATAAATAGATTCAAATCAAAGTTTATAATAATGAATACAAAAATTAAAAAAGAGGAAAGAGAAATCATCTTTGGTCATAGCAAGATAATAGAAGAACCCAAAAACAAGATTATAAGGTCACTAGGAATCTGGCTAAATAGCAAAATGAGAGAAGTGCTATTATATAAGAAAGCAAAAAGAATAGTTAGTCAAACAGTCAAAGATCTAAGATACAAAAAAATAACAATAAGCCAGATAAGGTATAGTGACTTAATGAAGTAAATAAGTTGTCATACCCCCAAGTAGTAGGTTGTGAGTTCAAAACCTACCAATGATAAAATTTGGATAATTACCTATATAATATATAGACAGTATTATGGTGATGGCATTCTGTCAATTAGTTGAGATAGGATACCTGTAACTATGGTTGCACCAGCATGACTGGCAGGTCTGGGGCATCTGTGTAACCTGTTACACAAAGAAATACAAACCAGTACCAGGTAGTGCAAATCTAAAATAAGTTCTTGGGTCGTATAAATCTGTAAAACTGGTGAGTCAGAGCCCACTTAGAAATTCTGAGCAAAGAGGTAATACAGATCTTCGATAGTACTACTGTAAAGGCTAAACCTAGGAAATAAATACCAATATGAAAGATTCGGGTAGACAAAAACCTCGAGTGAGAGGTATTACCAACTAGGTTGCTAGATTTCGAACTGAAAGAAAAGGATATTAGGCTGGTCTCAATATATCAAGGACAGATCACAGTCCTTCTAGGCTATCTGGATTGGGAGTCTGGGTTCAAAACAGGGGTATACTAAAAGTACTAGGGATATGCTGTAAAGTCAGTACTAAGGTCTGGATGAACTCTGCAAGGGTAGTCTGTATTAGTGTTCTAAAAGTAAGTAGATAGTTAACAACAGGGGGCCTCTTGCATCTTACTGGCAAGTGATGTACTCTGAAATATGTAACAGCCTAGGAACCAGTACAAAAAAAGTAGGTATCATACTGCTTATACAGTATACTGATTAGATATATATGGAAGGTTAGTTGGAGATTCCAATATAACAGAGTAGATGATCAGAGGGTTTAAATGAATAATCTCCTAGTAGGTTATAGGTATGGCATCTAGTGTAGAACCTTAGAGTGGACTACTTAAATAGGCAACCAAAAGTTGCACATATGACTAGCTATACTCTCATTTCTGTAAAAATAGTTGTAATAGCTATCCCGATATAAAGTCAATAAAGTATCATCACAAGTATGGCCTTTAACAAAAAAAAAAAAAAAAAACAATGAGCCAGATCATATATATAAACAACATAGTAATAATCTTCAAACTAGAGTATCTCTTGCAATTAACAAAAATGTTAGAAAGAATGATTGATAAAATACACTAACCATTAATGTGCTTGACCAAACATAAATACAATATGACAAAAACATCAAGCAATTGTACAATTGAACACAAAAACCTAAGCAATTACAAATCACTAAGCTAAGAAATAATAATCAAGCAAATTAGTAGCATTTTCTCAAAACTTAATAGGCAAGATAGTTTGAGTGAACTAACAAGACTTAGAATAGCTCAAGGATACCAAAAAGCAGACCTAACAAAAGACATTTGACATAATAAAAATAAACCAGAAGTTAAAAAGTTCTAAAAAAACAATTTAACATGTCGAATATTAGCTAAAGCAAAAGAAATAAAAATAAACATCAAAGCAGTAAAATGGCTATATAAAGTGTATGAACATGGTAGACAAATAAAAGACATGCTAGAAGTAAAAATATAGATAGCAAGTAGTAGCACAATAAATGAGTGGTGATTATTATATGTAAATCAGCTAATAGATACAAAAGGTGACAGCTTAATCATATAGAAACAGATTAAGAGTCTTTAAGGTCTATTATGTAAGAGAAAGAAAGCCAAGTGGTTTAGCGAAATAAAAAAAAAAATGCTAAAAATGCAAGAAAGCAGAGAAATACAAGACCAATACAAAATAAATAACTATAACATATAGGCATTAAAGATTAAGTGAACAAAGATGTCAGAAGACCAAAGAAGAAAAGAATAGATTATGCATAGGCCAAAATACAACCAGCAACTTAGCAAAGTAATTAAGAAAAAAAAAAAAATGTTAGCAGAACATTGGCTAATGCATAAAGAAGAAAAGAAAACATATATGAAAATAAGTTTATATAAAGATTGTGAAGACAGATCAGAACAGACAACAAACAAGTGTGAAAGATAAATAAGATAAGACCAGAACATGAAGGTGGTTCTAGAATTACTAATAGAAAAAACAAGTAACAAAATAAATACAACATTAGAGCAGTTATCAGAAAACAGAAAAATGAAAAAATGGAAATGAAGTTATTGAAGTTAAAACCAGCAGAAGAATTAGAAATAGAACTAATCAAAAAACAAAGATTAAATAGTATAATTACAGATCAGCTAACAGAAATCCTAATGCAGAACAAGAGAAGGGACAAAGAAAAATACATTATTTATACTGACAGAGTATTATATAAGAAGAGAAAAGGAAATGATATAGAAAGAATAGATATTGGCTAGGTACAAATAGATGATAAAGAAGACTAGCCAGAAGAGGAAACAGCATTTGAACTCAAGGGTTGGTCATCAGCAATAATAGCAAAACTAGCAGCAATATAGATAGCAATTCTAATAATACCAGAAGGGAAGAGCATAGAAATATATACTGATAGCATCACAGCATTAAGAAACATTAATAGAGCAATTCAAAACATAAAAGATAGAAGTACAATAAAGAGGAAAAATGCAATGTAGATAACAAACATTATAGGTTTTATTAAAAGCAAGAACATAAAGACAGAAATAGTTAAAGTTAAAAGCTATAATTAAAATAAGTGGAATAATAGAGCTGATTCTCTTGCAAAAAAAAAAGCAACTTGTAGAAACCTAATATATGTAGAAAAGGTTATATGTGATGAAATAAAGTACTATTTGAAGTAAGAAAATAAGAAAATTAATATACCAGTAAGATTTCTGTGTAAAACAATAGTGAATACTAGAATTGAAGTCATTTGAAGAGAAACAAATCTAATAAGAGCACTAGAGCCAGAAATGGAAAACACATTACATAATTGGACAAGTTTTTGGAAAAAAATAAACAGAACAAGAGGAGTCTACTGCATATCAAGAAAACTTAGTACAAAAAAAGCTATAGCAGTTAAGTATATAATGGACAAACTGCCAACACTTGAAGAGTTAAACAGAAGAAGACCAGAAGTATATACAACAACAGAGTGCCAGATATGCCAAGTTGGAGAGAAAAAAACACAGACACATTTGGCAAGCTGTAGTGAACAAAAAAGTTTGTAAAAGCAAATTCAAAAAGTTGCAACAGTAATAGCATGAAATAGGCTTAAAGAAAAAAAAAAAAACAGAATTCCACTATGAGTCCTATATGAAATGCTATTTGGAAAATTAGAAGCTGAAGAAATTGAAACAGAGAAGTGCTAATAAAAGAACTTATGAAGATTAAAGTAAAAAAAAACTTAAATAACTCTTAAGTAAGCAGGCAACACAAAAGTGCATAAACATAGTAACAAGAACAGTATGAAACACCTTTTATAACCAAGTATGAAGAGTCTAATATGAAAAAACACAAGACTAGAAAAAGAAAACTAATATAATAAACAAGATGAAAAAAGGTGTTTGTACAAAAAAAAAATAAATAAAGAGAAGAGAAAAGATCTACAAACAAGAGAAGAAGAAAAAGAAAGAAAAATAAAGAAAGCAAACCAGATGAAGAAAGAAGCTTTGAAGACAATTAATATGCTTGTTACAAAAAGGAAGAGGCCCTTCTGATATGGTTTTAAGTAGTTAGACAAGCAGTTTATCTCTAACTAAGATAGTGCAGCAGGTTGCACTTAGGTACCATAAGGGTGGCTAAGTGATGCTAGACTTGGGTATTGGAAAATTTTATATAATTATATTAATATATATAGTTTCAAGAATCTTAATAAAGTACTAGCATAACTGCTTAAGGTTAAAAAAAAAAAAAAATTTTTTAAGAATCCTAATTATAATACATAATTATAAAAATACAAAGTAATTCTTTACTAAAATTTTGTCTATTATTATTTAAAAATTTTGTTATATACTAAGAAACTTCATTCTATACTACAAAATAATATTGAAAGCCAAATATAATCTAAAGCTATTTGGCCTAATAAAGGTAGTTGGTAAGAAACTTTGGTCCAAAATTTATCTAATGTATAAAATTCAATAACAATAAGATTAAAATTGCAATAAACTGCTTATTCTTGAATTAAATCAATTGATGGATTTGCAAATTCCTTTATATAAGAATATGATGCAAGGTTATGATTAATTGTAGAAAGTAACATAAAACAAGAATCAAAAATACAGATTTCTTGAAATAAAGAACATATGAGATGATCAGTAACATGATCACAAAATTTATTATAAGCAGCTCAATAGGCTGATTGAAATCTTGAAAAAAACAAATCAGGATTTATATTAAGTTTAGCAAATACCTTAAAAACTAATTGAACCAAAGTTGTTAATAATATTCCTAAATTAATTGTGCTTTCTAATTGTTCAATTCGACCTTCAACATATGAAAATACAGAAAAATTTTCAGTTTAAAAAAAATTTAAATTACATACAAATTATTGCCCATAATTTTTAATAAATGTCAAATATATCCATATATGTCTATAGTCTTGCTGATTTGTAAAAATTATCACAATTTTTTCTATAGCAGGTGTAGTATTTTTTTCTTTATATTCTTGAATATAAAAGTTCTGAATTAGTTGCAAATGTTCTTCTACATAAAAAGCTATTTTGTACTAGGAATTCTATCTAGTTGCATTAGATAAAGGAATACTATTAGGACATAAAACTCTATTTAGATACAAAAACTCTACATATCTTGAACATCAACTTTTTGAAATTAAAGATTTTTTAATTTTTGCCAATAATTGATGAATAATATTGAAATCTTTGATAGATATTTATGCTTTACTGTATAATTTATTAAATCAAAGAATTATTTATTTATTTATTTATTTATTATTTTTAATATTTAAAAAATAAATAAATATGAATCTAATCAAATTTAAAATATATGTTAAACAAGTTTGATATATTATTTGTAGCATAATTGGCTTAAGTACTTCATAAACATATTTTTTCATATATGATGCCAAGTCTGATACAATTAATCATGTTTTATTAAATGAAATATTCCAATTAACTAAAGTACAAACTATTAATTGACTAATAGGTAAATTATTGATTATATCTAAAAAATCTACAACTACTAAATTAGTTAATTCATGATAATTAAACAAAATGTTAACAACACTTTATTCCCTATTATTAATAATTTTATTAACAATTAACAAAATCTTTTTATTACTAAAAATTTCTTTAAGTTCAATTAAATAATTTTCAAAAACTTTAGAAAGATATTTACAATGCAATATATTAGTCAATAAAATACTTCCACCTTCATGCAAATATTTTTTAACCATAGTTTAAGCTTATCCACCTTTTCTAAAGAAATATCAGCTTGAATAAATGCACTAATTAAATCATTAATTACAACCTTTCTTGGTCTATTAGCATTTACAATAAAATTTATAGTAGGTTGCTAGGTTTTATTTGAAGAATTATATGCTTTAGCTTTTAAATTTTTATATATATGGGTATTAATATGAGTAGTAATATTTGACTTTAATTTCTAATTTACCAGAAACAGCATATCAAAAGACTAGTGTTTACAAAAAAATCATCAGAAAATTCTTGCGCATGAGTATATACAGTAGTTCATTGTGGTAACATTTTTTTTTGATTTATAATACCTTTGGAGCAATATGAGGTAAGATACCAAAAACCTTGATACATGAAATACTAGTTTATATAACTAAGATTAGCAAAGAATTACTAAATAACTTTTGTTTATTTTTGAATTTAAATTAAAAAAAAAAGGCTATTAGCCTTTTATATTCTAATGATCATGACACTCAATTTGAATTTGGTGTTATTAAATTTTGATCAGTACTATTCATAATTCTGATCATTACTAATATGTAATATTACACAGCAGTAAAAATTATAAAATTATCAATTTATCAATGATTTGACTCTAAAATATCAATTTATATTGATTTAAATAGATTAATATTTTTTTGAGTTTCTGTTCTAGGGTAGTTGTTATTTAGGATCTCTCTAGCATAATGGTAATCACCAAAAATTATGAGTATATGATAATGATAAAAAATTCTAATTCAGTAAGATTAAGGTTAGTATTATATAAGATCTTTGCTATAATTTTTTATTACTAAAAATAGATTTATTATGATATTCTCTAATTAAAATCTCATATAACAATAGTTCAGAGGATCATTTTATTAGCAAAACTCCTATATTATGATTAGGTAATAGTAAGAGTTAGGAGCCTGTGAATTGCCTATTTTTGAGGCCTAGCCTAACCCATATTTAGGGTTAAAATTATTTTCTGACCTGACCCAGTCTGCATTTAGAGTTACTATTTTTTTGCCAATCCAGTCTAGCCTGCATATATTAAATTTTTTCTTCAGCCTGGCCTGGCCTGCAAAAATTTCTTATATAATTTTACAAAATTTTAGGTTCACACTGGGCTACAATTATAATGTTTTGCAAATTTTTCAACCCAGCCTGACTCGCAAAAATTTCTTATATAATTTTACAAAATTTTAGGCCTGCACTGGCCCGCAATTATAATGTTTTGCAAATTTTTCAGCCTGGCTTGGCCTGCAATTATAAAATTTTGCTTCAGGCCCAGGCCACAGGACCCGATGCAGGCCTCTAGTAAGAGTATATCAGTAAAATCGCTCAAGGAAATTTTTTTGTTAGTGCACTAAAAATGGTTTATTAAAACGAGCATAGCAGAAAGACCAATCAAATCAATTAAAAATTTTTTTGATATGTGAAATACGTGAAGATGAATTTATTATTAATAAAAGCAAAGCATTTTAATAGTAACTGTTAAAGTAATTTATTCTATTTTTCAAACGTTAGATTTACTAAAAACACTTTACATTTAATATGCTACCACTCCATAATCTACATTACTGTAATTTTGTCATTTTTGTTTGATATTAAATACGTATATATGTCTTAGTTCGAGTAAAATAAATCGTTAAACTGTTTATATTTCTTAACCTGTTTAATTAATGTATAAAGTTTTATGCTAATATAACACTCACGGTTTAATAATTTATAAATTTATTGTTTGGTTTCATAATTTAAACGTAATAGAAACTTAATAAACTCTGCCAATTACCAAACGTCCTACCTTTGTTCTTATGAAAACTTTTTGGGAAAGCGATTGAAACCGATTTTCTGTTAGAAACACTCAAAACGAAGAAATTTTACTTATAAATGGGGAGTACCTTTTGGTTTAACTTATTGTGGGTAAGTGGATTGTGAAATTTCTGGTTTTTAGACTAGGATACGAGTTTCTGCTATGCTATTTAAAAAACTACCCCAGTGGCACTGACAGGTTTTCACAAGATCAAGTGTAACGTGAAATCAAAACAAAAACTACCATTTTCTAAAAAAACTGCCGTAACTCAAAATTTCGTCTATGTAACCAT
>CAJVQA010001292.1:0-26415 GCA_910591915.1 Cetraspora pellucida | reverse complement strand
GGTCTTCCCAAATGGACTTCTTGTTACCCAATTTCAACGGATTTACATGGCCACGAGGACTTATCTAGTGTTTGCACTGCCCGATATGTCAGTTTGCATTCCTCTGTGTAACTCCAACATTGCACAGATGCCCCATGATCTGCCAGTCATACTGGTGCGACTGCCATTACAGGTATCCTAACCTAACCGTTAGTAACAGTTGCCATAATACAAATATTATATAGGTGATTATTCAAATTTTCACTGTCGATGGGATTTGAACATCCAACCTACCACTTGGGGGGTTGACAACCTGACCACTTCACTAGGTCACCACACCCCTATAACTAACTATTTATATAATTTTAATTATTGTTTATTTAAGTAGTTCATCTAAAGGTTCTATACTAATTGTTATACTTAAAATCTGCTTGTAAAATTTTTATTTAAATACTTTAATTCTTATATCTACTTATCTATTTATATTTACTAAAATGTTTCAGTCATTACTAATGCAAATATATTATTATAATTACTAAGTTTTTAAGACATTCATTTATATAAAGAAACTTTAACTTTGTACTAAACCTTTTAAAATCTTTTGAATCTTATTTTATAGTTAATTTGATAATACTATAACTAAAACTAATATTTGTAATTAAGGCTAATTATTAAACTACTATGTTCTTGTAAAGTTTACTAAAATTTTGTTACTTATTTTACAATATATTTTTATTATTTTGGTATTTAATTCAAATTTTATCAAGTTTTTAGTTCAGATAGCTTAGAAAGATAAATATAATTATATCCCTAATTTATATATTTTCTAACATATAACTTTTTTTTCTAAAGAGTTCTAACAGTTTGACTAGTTATAACAGCCTTTTTTTAAAAACTAACACTTTATCTAACTTTACTAATTCTAGTTCTGTTTTTTAGATTTAGTTTTAAAGTAATATTATTAAAAGTTTAAATTATCTCTCTATTTAGATTTTTTAAATAGGCTTTTATTTTTTTAGTTCTTATAATTTAAATAGCTATAAGAACTTATTATAAATTTATATTATCTAGTACCAGTTTGTGTTCTTTTGTGCAATAATATATTGTATAAATGCTTATAACTTCTTAATTATACTAATATAATACAAGTAACAAATATCTTATTTTAACTAATAGTAAAAAATAGTTAATTATAATATAGAAAGAATTTTTAAATTTTTGTTAATATTGAGATTTGAACTTTAGATCTGCCACTTAAGAAATAAGAACATAATTACTTTACTATATTATTATGTTTTTATATTTTTAATACTTTTGTATATATCTGTTTTGTTTTAAACTTCTAATTCAAATAATCTAATAGAATTATAATTTATTTTTAATATATTAAGTCTAGTCTAATATTTTTTTTCTTTAGTTTAAATTTTAATAACCTAGTTAGTAATACCTCTTATTTAGAGATTTTTGTCTATCTGATTTTTTTATATTAGTATTTGTTTTTTAGATTTAGCTTTTATAGTAGTATTGTTAAATACTGTATTATATTACTTTTTTATTTAGGTTTTTTTAAATAAATATCTGTTTTCTCAATTTTATAAACTTATATAATTGTAAGAACTTATATTAAATTTGTATTATCTAGTACTAATTTATATTTTTTTATATAACCAAGATTATACAGATACTTTATAATTTGCTAGTTATACTAGTATAAAGTATTTTATTCTAATTGATCAATAAAAAACAGTTATTATAATATAGCTAATTGTTCAAAATTTTGATATTAAAAACTTTAAACTTTTAATTTACTATTTAAAAAAGTAATAATTTATTTATCTTATTAAGTAACTATATCTTTTTTATTTTATTTTATTTTTTTTTAATATATATATATTTTTTTGTTTTTGCTAAGGTTATAGTTATCAGCAGCTACTGCTTTTATTGTATTTTTAATTATAATTATATAACTTGTACAAGATAAGCATACAACTAGCTACTCATACAACTTTTAGTTGTCTAATTTAAGTAGTTTGTCTGCACAACAGGTTCTATACTAGTTGCCATACCTGCAATCTACTAGAAAATTATATATTTTAAATATTCTGATCTTTATTCTATACTAACAGATAGTATACAAGTTCCTGTACACCTATTTAGATGCTATCTAACCTAACCTTAATCTCTCTTTCTGTATGTTTATCAAGCCATTATATTTTTTAGAATATGTCACCTAACTGTAAGGCTCAAAGATACTTCTTGTTAACTAACTACTCATATTTAATCCTTATTAACAAAACTTGCTTTTGCAGAGTTCACTCAGACCTCAGTACTAACTTCACAGTATATCTCTAGTACTTATAGTATATCTCTGTTTTCAATCTCAAACTTCTAATTCAAATAGCCTAAAAAAACTATAATCTGTTCTTGGTATCCCAGAATCTGCTCTCAAGGTTCTTTTCCTTCAGTTTAAGTCTTCTGACAACCTGGTTAGTGATATCTCTCATCTAAGGTTCTTGCTTACCTGATTTCTTCCATATTGGTATTCATTTTCTAGGTCTAGTCTTTACAGTAATACTATTAAAGATTCATATTATCATTCTACTTGAGTCTTTTCAGTTTACAGATTTATACAGTCATAAAGACTTATTTTAGATTTGCACTATCTAATGCTGATTTGCATTTCTCTATATAACTTCAACATTGTACTGATCCCTATGACCTGCCAGTTATGCTGATGTGACTGTATTACAAGTATCTTATTCCAACTAATTGACAGAATGCTATTGTCATAATATTATTTATATATTACATTAGTAATTATCCAAATTTTTACTGTCAGTAGGTTTTGAACTTATTACCTATTACTTGGGAGGTTGACAACTTATCCACTTTACTAAGTTATTACATCTCTTTTAATTAAATGTTTTAAATTCTTATATATCATTATTATCAAGTTGGCAAACTTTTATTTTTTCTAAATTCAGATAAAAAACAAAATTATATAGTTTATATTAATATTTTTTATATTTAATATCATATTTAAATTCTATAACAGAAGTGAAATATTCTCAAAATCGTATGTTATATAAATTTCTGTTTAAAAATGTGTTATTTATAGGTAGGTTGCTCTGTTTTGTGATTTCTTTATTATAAATTTTTAGAAAGTAAAATTTTAATTTTAGTTTATCTAATATAACAAGTACAAGCACTTCTGTTTGCATTAAATTTATTTATAGATTTATTTTTTTTAAAGTGATCTTTTGGTCTTCTGACTTTTATTAATAATTTTTTTGATAATATAATTTTGTAAACCACTATAAGAAGAGTATACAATTGGCTATATATATAAGTTTTCTATATTATCTATTTAAGAAGTGTGCCTGAAGATTCTTTATTAATTGCTATATTTAATATTTATGCTCAGATGTTTTATTTTAAACCCTTTAAACTTGCACTTATATTAATATTACTAGGTCATGTCTAGGTTATTGTCTCAACTTTAGAACTATTTTATTTTTAAAATAAACCTTTTAAAGCCTTTTGTACTTATTTTTACAACTAATCTAAATATTGCTATAACAGAGCTAATATTTGTGATCAGGATTTTATCTTTAACTACTATGCTTTTGTAGAGTTTACTCAAACTCTAGTATTAACTTTACAGTATATCTCTAGTACTTTAGTATACTCTGCCTGTTCTTTAGACTCTTAATCTAAATAGCCTATATAGGACTATAACTAGTCTATTGGTATATCAGATTAACTTAATATTTTTTTTTTAGTTTATTCTGATAACCTAGTTGATGGTATTTCTAAAACTTTCAATTCAAAGGTTCTTGTCTATTTGGGTACTTTGATATTGGTAATTGTTGAAGATTTGTATTACCTTTCTATTTGGGTTTTCTTAAATAAACTTTTTTTTTTTCAATTTTAACAAATTTATATGATCATAAGAACTTATCTAAAGTTTGCATTGTCTAATACTAGTTTGCATTCCTCTATATAACTAGTTATACTAATGCTTTATAACCTGTTAGTTATGCTAATGTAATTATTATTACAGATATCTTAACTCAAGTATTAGAAACAGTTGCTATAATATAAGTATTATATAAGTTATTATTTAAATTTTTATTATTAATAGAATTTGAACATCTAACCTATTATTTGAAGAATTAACAACTTATCTACTTTACTAAATTACTATATACTATTTGTAAATTTTTAGTATCTGTACTGTTTAACTAATGATATAAAATTAGACTTAAATATATAACTATGTTATATAACTTGATGTTTTAATAATTTTGATCTATTTTTTGAAACATTTGAAAAAATATATATCTTTTATTCATTAAATTGTAACATAATTGACTATTATCTGATTTAAATATTTCATATACATTAACTGTTACATTTGGATCTTTTTTTTTAAATATAAAGAAGTTATATTTTTATTATTACAATAATTGATTACATAAACAGAAGAAATTTGTTTTTGTTTTATTTTTTTTTTATTAATAAAAAATTAACAAAATGTGTATTTATATATTTATAAAATTTATTTATTAATAAAATATTTAAAAAGAAATAATAATATAATAATAATAAATAAATAAATCTATTTTGCTAATTATTAAGTACTTCTTTCTAATAATTATTTAAACTAAACTAGTACCAAAACAGTTTAAAGAGTTATGTTTTTAAGTAAACAATATCTTTGATTCTGTTTTAATATATAAAGCAGATTGTTGTTAATAAACTAAAAGTATGTAAAAAAACTGACATGTAGTGACTCTTCTAGTAGTTTGTATCAAGATTAAACCTTTTTGTAAATAGACTTCTTAATATGTTTAGTATCTAAACCAGAAGAATATTCTAAAAACAATAGAAAAAAACTCTGATTAAAGATTATTAGAAGCTTAAAAACAGAACAAATAGCTGAAAATACTCTCTTTAGTTTGGCTTTTTATATACTATACTTATTGACCTTTTTCATCTATTTTATTTTTTATTCAAAAGTAGAAAATTTGGCTCTTTATTTACAAAAAATCAGCATTGTTTATCTTTTTTTTTTGAATAATTACATATTGTAACAAATATAATAAGAACACAACAATCATATATACAGTCTAATATATAATGTAATAAAAAAATAAAGAAGGATTTAAGTAGAAGAATTATAGCAAATTAAAGATATATAGTAATTCCTAAAATTATATATATATAATTTTTACTTTTTTAGCATAGATTAAAATATAGTTAGATTCTTAATATAGGTTTAAAGTATTAGTAATCTTACTGAAATAGTTATAAATAAAGTATGCTTTTTGATATTTTTATTTTTTATTTTTTATTCTTGTAATGCTTTTTAGTTTAGTATAATTTAGTTTTTTTTTTTTTTTTTACTTTTTTATAAGAAAGTATTATTAGATTAGTAATACTCTATTATAATGTAGTGATCAGTAATAACCTTTCAGGTAGTAACTTGTTAATGTTTAATATAGTAAGTTACTTATAAACACTCTTAGAAGCAGCTAAGAGAATTAGAACTTTGAAATCAAGTCTGTAGTATTAGCAGTAGTGTTAATATTTTTTTAATAAAAGTGCACAAATATGACTACTTAAGTGAAAAAAAATATTAAGTACTCTTTTATATCTTTGGTTTAATAGCATTGTTATAATAATCTCTTATTTGACTTATTATTCTGTTAAAATTTACATCTTTTAAATAAAAGCTTCATACTATTTTATTTTTTTTTTATTAAAGTTTCTTATCTTTAGATTGAACTGTTTTATTTAAATTATAGGACACAGGTGCCACCAAAGGCTCTTATATATAGAAGGTTACAACTAGCCATACATGCACTTTTGATACCTAATTTAAGTAGTCTGCTTATGTTATATAAGTTCTACACTAGATGCTATATCTGCAAGCCAGCTAAAAGTCTTGCTTATTTAAACTCTTTGCATATGCAATTCATCTTGTATCATAGAAAGATCTTAAGACTACACTCATTCAAGTTCTTAATACTTATCAGCACCTTAGAACTACTTTATCCTCAGCAAGAGACTTACTAAAGCCTTTATGTTTCACACATACTGATCTAGTTTTATGCAATATACTATAGTAACTTAATACTTGCAGTTACAAAAGTTACTTGTTTAATTGCTATTTTTATTCTTGTAAAGTTTACTCAAACTCCAATACTTATCTTTTTGACTTCTTTTCTTTATTTCTATATTATTCAACTTAGAATTTAACAAACCCTCTGAATTTCTAATTCAGATAGTCCAGTATGGTATATTCTTCTTTTGGCAATTCTGATAGCCTGGTTGATTATATGCTTCTTTACACATCTTGTCATCTAATTACATGTTCACCTATTTTTTATTAGAGTTTTTTGGACTTTTATTAGTCTGACAGCATCATTAAAGATTTGTGTTACTTTTTTACTTAGAAATTTTCAAGTAGAATTTTGTTTTCTCAGTTTCTTGATCTTCTGCATCCAGTAGTCTTATTGTAAGTTTGTATTAAAGTTTTATGCAATACTAATTATTAATATTCTTCTATATATGTATAACATTACATTTCACATAAATGCTTTAAGCTCTTAATAACAAGTAGAATCTAATTGGTTGTACTCAAGATTACAGATATTTAAATCCAACTAATCAACAAGAGACAGTTTTTTGTAACATAGCTTAATTTCCAAATTTCATTATAAATGGAATTTGAATCTTAGACCTGCCACTTGGAGAATGACAACTTAACTATTATACTAAAATTACTATTCTTAGTTTTATGCTATTTCAATATAACTATTTTTTATAAATTCTAGAATTTTTGAACTTAATATGTTAAAATTATAGTTTTTTTCTAAAATATATACATCTTTTTAATTTTGAACATTTTTTTTTAAAACTATATATCAAATCTATATCATTAAGAAATATTATAAATAAAAAATTTTCTTTATCAAAAAAATTTAATTCAGTATTGTTTTGTTTATTTTTAAAACAAACATTTATTTTTTAAGATCTAAACATATAATTAATTTATGTTTTATAAAATTATATGCATTATATTTAATATTCATTTTAGATTTGAGCTTAACTTTAACTTTTTTGATATCAAATTTTATACTTTGAAAATTTTTGTTAATCAATAAATTACTAATTAAGATGTTAAAAGCTTTTTTTTTAAACAAGATTTTTATTACAAAGTTGCAGTATAAAGTTTTAAATTTTAAATAATAAGATTAATAAAGTAATCATAGTATTTCTATTTTTAAATATAGTAATTTTAATAGTTTAAGTATAAGAGGGTATGGCAACCTAATGAAGTAGTCAGGTTATCAACCCTCCAAGTGATAGGTTGTAAGTTCAAAACTCATGAATAATAAAATTTAAATAATTACTTATATAATATTCATATTATGACAATAGCATTCTGTTGATCAGTTGAGATAGAATATCTGTAACTATGATTATACCAGAATGACTGGCAGGTCAAGGGCATCTGTGTAAACTTGATTACACAAAAGAATATAAACTGATACCAGGCAGTGCAAATCCAAGATAAGTCTCTTGGTCATGTAAATCTATAGAATTAAAGAAACTAAAGCCTACTTGGGAAGACCTAAATAAAGAGATAATACAGATCTTCAACAGTATTACTGTAAAAGCTAGACCTAGGAATAAATACCAATATGAAGAAATCAGGTAGACAAGAACCTCTAGATAAGGAGTATTACCAATTAGGCCATCAGAAATCAGACTAGAGAAAAAAGATATCAGGCTAAACTCAATATACTAGGACAGGTCACAGTCCTACTGGGCTATCTGGATTGGAAGTCTAAGATCAAAAACAGGAATATACTATAAGTACTAAGGATATGCTGTGAAGTTGGTACTGGGGTTTGGGTAAACTTTGCAAAGGCATGTCCTGTTAATATTCTATAATAAAAGTAGATAAATTAGTTAACAGAAAGACATCCTGGGCTTTACAGTCAGATGATATGTTCTGAAATGTGTAATGGCCTAACAGATGTACAACAAGGAAGGTCACATGTTAGGTTAGATGGCACCAAGGTGTATGGGAGCCTCAGAACTATTCGACTAGTGTAAGTATAAAGAATTAGAGTGTTTAAATAGGTAATCTCCTAGTAGATTATAGGAATAGCAACTAGTATAGAACCTTTGGGCAGACTACTTAAAATAGATATCCAAAAGTTGTATGAGTGGCTAGTTGTATACTCATCTTGTACAAGTTATATATAATGTATAATTAATATACACGATAAAGCCGATAGCTGCCAATAAACATCGGCCTTAGTGAAAGCAAAAAAAAATAATAATAATTTAAGTATAATCTTTACTTTGTAGTATAATAAAATTAAAACAAATTAAAATATTATGTAAGTTGATATGTTCAAAAGAAGTAAAATTTGTATTTGATTAATAAAGTCTAACAATGTATCAATAAATACGAAGCCAGAAGTGATTGGTTATGACATGTATGAATTAGGATACACAACTTTAGTATGTAGGCATTTGACATAAAAAAAAGGTTGGTTTTATTCAAAGAATGTTCGGAAAGGAGTCACTATATAGGATAAAAACAGTATGATAAGAATGTATTACTTTTGTCCTGTTTTTATACCTAACTCCTTAGCATTTTTTGAACAATGTTGACAAAACTAAACAAAGACCAATAAACTGGTTTATAGGACCAATGAATTCATTTTAAAAAAGTTACGTGATAAATACGTGTATATCACTTCTTTTAGTAACTGATCTGATTAAATTCTCATTAGAATATGTTGTTGGAAGACAGAATTTCACATGAAATAGAAGATTAATTTGTTTATTAATTCAGTAGCGATAGTTCTGAAATTCGCAAAATAATTTACAATTCTAGAAAATTAAACACCAGGTTTTTTTTTTTTTACATAATTGTTAGTTAATTTGATAAAGATAAATACAAGTGATTTTTATTGTAAATATAATGAACTACTGAATTGAGTAATAAAAATCTCGGATTTTCCCAAAATTATTAATTCTATGCGCGACACAATATGAAAATTTCAAGACTCATAGAAATTAAAGACTACGTATCACAAGAACATAAGCAAACAAATCTATCTACCTACTGCTGTACTCAAAATAATGCACTGGGGCGTTATTTAGATGCATGTAGTTTGAAAGGAAGCTAATAATTAATTTAGCCGAATGTGAACCTAAATAGTGCCCCTGAGCGTTATTTTTGGTAAACATGGCATATATAATTTATTTATGAATATTTATTATGAATGATTTGTTATCATTATCGGTATGAATTAATCGTTATGAATGATTTATTATGATACCTAATACATGACGAACCAGTCGAGGCGGCCCCCAAGGTTCGGGTTATACTGTGTTATATATATCATTGTACTGTAACATTGACAGTAGTACTCAGTATTTAGACAATGGATTTTGCCAATCAGAATAGATTTTCAGCACAACTGATTATCAATCATTATCATTAACACGAGAAAACATTTTACATGATTGACGATTATAGATTTTCGGCATCATATTGAAAAAGGCCATCAAAAAACAACTGGAATAATATTTAATTGCACGCCAACGTATGTATGTGCATATATACGCATGACAATTAGCATTATCGTCATATATCCTTTTACATATATGCTAAAACTCACGCATCAGTATGTAACACATCAAAAAAAGTACTATCGCTACGTATACGTTTGTATGAATACAAGGTTTCAAAAATTAATGTTTTATTTTAATGTTTTATTTTAATGATTTATTTTAATGATTTATTTTAATGATTTCTTTTAATGATTTCTTTTAATGATTTCTTTTAATGATTTCTTTTAATGATTTCTTTTAATGGTTTCTTTTAATGATTTCTTTTAATGATTTCTTTTAATGGTTTCTTTTAATTTTAGTGTTTGATAAATGCAGCATATATACAGTATATACATAAGCATAGTTTCAATTCGTCACTTTACTTCTTATAACTACGTAGCGAAATTTTAGGGTATTACAGCATATAGATACATTAGAATTAAGTTAATTAATGAAACCGTACGTATCATATTATGTTGATGAAATTTGACGTTAACGTTAAATGATATAACATATACTGTATATCGACCTTTTTCACTACCGTTAAATACTTTGTACAATTGACATACACATCAACTTTTTTTTACTATTGTTCATTAAATTCACTGGAATTTATCAAAATTTTCATCATTCGATCTTATAATTCAATTTCATAACATAAGTTTCAATTTTTATTAAAAGAACCAAAGACAAAATCTTTATTAATTATTATTACTGTATCATTTATTTTCCTTGAAAAACTCCACTAACAATAAAAACTCCACTAACAATAAAAACAATATTAACAATACCAAAAAAATACCAATAATACTAACGATACTAACAATACAAAAATTTAAACCCAATGTTTTCTGAAAGAAAAAAAAAAAATCTATTGTCATTTTCTTATGCATAGACCAATATGCAATATGCATTAGTTAGACAAGATATATAAAAATTTTTGTTGTAAATAATACCTATAAAATTGCTTTTTTAATGCTCAAAAATGTCAAAAATTATAAATATAAAAAATATGTATATATGTTACCACCATTTAAAAAAATAAAAAAAAATATATATATCCCCCTCTTTTAACATTAATAAATTTACATCACTGTTACATTAGAAGTTTGATGATTCATAGTATCATCATAAGATTTTTCACCAGTCTTTTTAGAATAAGCAATCATTAACTTATCAACATGATAATAAGCGAATTCACCTAATTCAGTTTCATCAAGACCTCTAGCTTCAGATTCAGGATCAGTACGAATTGAAAGTCCAGGAATTTTATCCATAACCCATAATATGATATAAGTCATAATAAAAGAGTATAACATTCCAGCTAATGAATCAGCAAGTTGATAACCAACTTGCATCCAATTTTTGTTTATCCAACCACCATCACCAGGTGTAGTAATATCAACCATTTGAATAATATTTTTAGAAGCAAAAATACCAGTAAGAAGGTTACCAATAAAACCTCCAACAGCATGTACAGCAAATACATCTAAAGCATCATCATAATTAAAGATATGTTTAAGTCTAACAGCCATATTACAACAAAGACCACCAAGAAAACCAAAAGCTACAGCAGAAGGGTAATCAACATAACCGGAACCTGGAGTAATAGCTACTAAACCAGCTACAGCACCGGAACAAAAACCAAGAGCAGAAAGTTTTTTTTCTAAACGATAATCTAATAAACACCAAGTAAGTCCACCAACAGAAGCGGATAAATTTGTAACAATACAAGCCATAGCAGCACGACCATTAGCAGCCAAAGCGGAACCACCATTAAAACCAAACCAACCAAACCAAAGTAAAGAAGTACCAAGAACAACATTAGCAACATTATGAGGTTTAAATTCATCAGTTCCATGACCATGACGTTTACCAAGAATTAAAGCATAAGCAAGAGCAGCGGAACCTGAAGCAATGTGAACGGGGGTACCACCAGCATAATCTAAAACACCTAATTTAGAAGCCCAACCATCAGGATTCCAAGTCCAACAGGCAATTACATCATAAACTAAAGTAGACCAAATAAAGATAAAAATGATCATTGGAATAATACGACCACGTTCAGCAGCGGAACCGATGGCAAGAGCTGGAGTGATGGCTGCAAACATACATTGAAAGATAGCATATACGTCGCTAGGTATAGTAGTGACACCCATGGAAATAGTTCTATTATCTACATTTATCATGAATGCATGATCAAAGTTTCCAATAAAATGATTTGTAGTATAACCAAAAGACAAACTAAAACCGATTAACCACCACTAATATATTATATAATTATAAGAATAAGAATAAATAAATTTTCTCAATATAAATTTTTTCAAAAAAAAAAAATAATATTTTCAAAAAAAAAATAATTTTTTTTTTCGAGAATGAATTTTCAAAAAAATAAATTTTCGAGAATAAATACCTGAACAGACACTACGGCCACAGATAACACGCTAAGCATAATAAGAGATAGGGCATTTTTACTTCGAGCCATACCACTATAGAAATAACCTACACCTGGAACCATGACAAACACTAAAGCCGTAGAGGCCAATACCCAGGCAATATCGCCATGATCAAAGACAGGAGGGCCGCTTGTACTATTCGAACCTGACATTTTTGATTTTTTTGATTTTTTTTTTAATAGGTATGTATGTATGTATGTATGTATGTATGTAAATGATTATGTGAATGATTTAAAAAGAAAATCAAAATCTAACACGAAAGATTGAAATGAATGAACGAATGAATATAAATTAAAATTCTAAAAATAAAATGAAAGCAAAAAAAAATCGATAAAAAATCATACACAAAAAATAAAACTATTTTATATAAGCATTAATTAATTAATTAATTATCTTTATCGTTATACTGTATAAAGAAAAAAATTTAATATTAACAAAAAAAAAACGATACAGTATCGAGTAAATTAAAATTTTATTCGTTTATACCAAATTAGGACACAAATCAAACTGGTGAACAGTTGCAAAAAAGACGAGACCGAATTAAAAAAGAAAAAAGTAATTTACAAAGGTTCCAATTGATGAAAAAAAGGAAATTGATATCCAAACAAAAAAGAAAAATTTGGTTGTTTTTATTTCACAAAACGTAGATAACGTGAGATAAAAAATATTGGAGAAACCACGATATAAATAATTTTTTTTGTTATATCGATGTTTTTTTTATTTTTTTTAAATTTATTTATTTATTTTTTTTTTGTTTGGAAAACAAGAAGCAGAAGCAAGGAATCTTTTATTTATATAAATTTACATACATATATAATGTATATATGTTATATACATGTTGTGTACCGATATAAATACATTATAAATATATTATCACAGTAATAATAATAAAAAATTAAGGAAAAACCGGATTTAATAATTCGGAAAAGTGAGTATATATAGTAATATAATTAAATTAATGAAATTTTTCTATTGGATTATGGAATTCTTGATTAGATAATTTTGAATTACAGAATTAAAATAACGTTGGTTTAAAAAAAAAAAAAAAACAATAATTATCAATAGCTTAAAAATGTTTTTCATATTGAAAGAAAAATTAAAGATCGCTTTATACCCATATATTGATAGTCATTATGTACGTACTTAGGTACTGTCTTTATGGGCGGGATACTGCATTGTTACATTACCTTTATATCGATATATACAGTCAGTATATTATATGTTAATGATTACTGTACGTTATAAAGTCTTCACCAAAATAGGTGATTAAAGGATTTTTCCTGTATTGTACAAAATTTGAGTGATAAACTATGTAGTGATAAACACGGATGATAGTGATATAAAATATTTGAAGTGATATCCAAGTTCCTGTAATAAATTCGTGTATGTATAAGTTCGTGTAATAAATTTGTGTAATAAATTCATGTAATAAGTTCGTCTGTAATAAGTTTGTTTAATAAGTTCGTCTGTAATAAGTTCGTTTAATAAGTTCGTCTGTAATAAGTTCGTCTAATAAGTTCGTGTAATAAGTTCATCTAATAAGTTCGTGTAATAAGTTCATCTAATAATAAGTTCGTCTAATAAGTAAGTTCATGTAATAAATTCGTTTAATAAGTCTATAACAACAACTTTGTAATAATCCTGTAATAATTTTGAATCATAGGATATCCCTATTTGCATTGGCTATTTACGTTCTCTGACAGGAGTACAATGTAAAACGCAAAGGGTTACTTGTAAATAAACACATGGCTGCACGATATTAAAATCGTATAAACGTAATAAATAACACTAAATTTGTATTAGTAATAATTCAAAATTTGCTTAACCGATTCATCGTTGAAACCATTGATAATCAAAGAGTATCTTTGATCATCTTATCAGAATCAATGTTGTAAAATACAAACAAGTTTACCGTTACGATAATTATTTAATTAAAAAAAAAATTATCCGTGTACCATATTTTGAAATTAATTGATTTTATTTTCCGTGTGAACTTGTTCTAATGGATTCTCGATATAGTGATAACATTTTCTGAATATGATCATAAAAATTTTCTTGCATCATTCATTTTCTTAGCAATTCTCAGCAATTATTTATCAATTTTCAGAAAAAGCATAATTCCGAAGATTGCATGTTCGGCTATCTCTTACATTTTATTATCTTTATGCATATTCGGGATTTTTTTCAACCCTATCTAATTCAAATCAATTTTCGTGCCAAGTGATTATATAATTTTTATTAAGTAACTAATGTTGTCGATGAAACTATTGTTGATAAAATCATCGGAAAATCATCGGGCCATCTCTTAGCTTTCAGGACCATATTAAAAAAAGCCTGACCGACTGTGGGGTTATGAGATCAGAAATTAATTTTGTGTATATCTTTACTCAATCAGTCATTGTTTGTATACAAAATATAAATTCAGGATAAAATTGATATTTTTTTTTCACTCTTAAATGGAAATTACAGGACGATGCAAAAGAGTTGTGGTATTTAGAAAATTGCAATCTGATCTGACGAAGCATTCGTGTTCGAAACAGATCAGTTTGGTGTACGTACTTAAATTTTTCAAATGACACCATCATCTATTACATAAAAGCAGTATGGTATATGGTTTTTTCTAATTGGTACTGCACACTCTGGTGTTGCAAATACTAGTCGGAAATATTAAAAGAAATTATTAGCCTAATAAACTTTGTGTTAAGAGTAGAATTAAAGGTATAAGGTTATATATCAATATATAAACACTTACGTAATGTACGTACGTATGTATGTACAATCAGGCCTCTATATAATCACATAATCACAATGTCGACTTTTTTTTTTTTTAGTTGGTTTTAAAATAGATGTGCTTGTATTGCTTATAGAAGAGGTGATTATAAAGAGGGATGACTACACACATACGTGCGTGCGTGTTTATCTGATATACACGAATAATGCGTAAATGCGTATAATAAATTCCTGTCATAATATCGATATTCCAATTAGTTCATTATGTTCTGTAAATTCGGAATAAACTTGAATTAAATTAGGGAATAATATATTTAAAGCAATCATAATGATTTAGAATATTCTGAGAAAATTTTTTATTTCATTTAAAAATTATTCTACTAAGACTAAATATGAAAATGACGTTTGTCAAAATAAGTTATTAGCATACATCCAGAAGAATGCAATCTGCATTTACTACCGTTTAATTTGTCAGTACCTGCCACAAAACAAAAATGCAATTTTAAAAACGAATGTAAAAAAAAATGTGAACACGCTCTAATTTGTTATATGAATAAATATGCTTAAAAAAAAGATATGCATTAGGAAAAAAATAATTAAGTATAAAATAATCCACACATACATATATATATGTTTTTTTATTATGCTTATTAAAAATGTAAATATCTGTTTTCCTTGTTCGTTAAGTCGATTAAATTTCTTACGCAAGTAATATCTAAAATAATATCTTGCACTTTGCATAACATAGCAATGGGAGTCTAGAGTTATAATTTGTGTATCGAATTTTATGAAAATGCGCTGGAATTAAATTAGATTAAATTAGTTATATACTTAATTCGACTTTTAAATTTATAATTTAGGTGTTAAATGTCGTGCCTGAATTTTACAATGAAGTAGTATTTAATGCATGCAAAAAGATTCAATTTCAGGGGCTTAATTCCGCCCAAGTACAACTTCAAGCATGTGCCAACTTCAGGCATAACAGTAATATCATGCAGGTTTCCTTGTCAAAGGTACGTATTAGCATTAGGTCTTTGTTATGTTATACGTACTTATTTTACTTTTGTCGCACAGTTGTCATATTTATCATATTTCCTTTATTTTACTTCCATAATTATTCATTATTATTCACATTAGTTATAAAATTATATATTAACTATTTTGTTTATATTACAGTAAAAACATGGAGCAGAAGTTGTCTATGTATACAGAATTAATTAATGTTAATGGTGCGGAATGATTTAATATCACTCCGTATTAGATACATATCAGAATAAAGTATATAGGTATATAGGGAAATGATATTGAATCGATAAGAACTTATCCGCAGTCAATACACCTTCTATAAGTTACATTTATGAGTAATTATACTATTACTGTATTACTACTTATTACTACTGTAACTACTGTAAATACTATAACTACTGTAAATACTGCAAATACTATAACTACTGTAAATACTGCAAATACTATAACTACTGTAAATACTGCAAATACTATAACTACTGTAAATACTGCAAATACTGCAAATACTGTAAATACTGCAAATACTGTAAATACTGTAAATACTGTAAATACTGTAAATACTGTAAATACTGTAAATACTGTAAATACTATATTATCGTTATATCTCCATAACGATAAGCGCACATTCTCCCCACTTACACACTTACATACGTTCGTTTGTGGATCGACTGTTTGATTTCTATATACAGTTTGTCATTTAACTCTATTTAAAATTCTGCTTTATTTTATTTTTATTATTATTTATTTATTTTTTTTAGAACTTCCTTAGCTAAATGATGTCACAAAAGAATTAAATAAATTAATTCATATAATGATATAAACTTTTAAATTTAGATTGAATTGATATTATATATTTCGTAATTTATATTATGTAAGACGTACATACATACGTCTGGAACTTTGGATTCGAACCTTCGAATTTAAATCGATATCATTATCCTACCCTGCAATGCTCATATGATCTGTAATACAAACACATGGTGGATAATAATTTTTATGTTCCCAAATACTTTTGTTACAAAATAGTATAAGCAAATAAATATATATGTATCAGATATGTAAGTACATATGTAATGTTGTTAAATTTGAATTTAAGTCTGCATCGGTTCTTATCATTTCTATCATTCCCTTGAATTTGTATGCATAAGCACATTTGACAATAAAAAGTGTCATTTACGCGCGCGATACATCAAGTTTGTGAATATTTTTATAATATTTTTTACTGAAAATCAACAAAGTTAACATATACTAATTTGGAATACATAATAGACTTCTTCAACAAGCGTACTACATACGTATTCATACCGAGCTTGTCTTTGTTTAGTTAGTCGTTGTTTCATCCGTATAATCATAATGTGTTATACAACGGACATTACTGTTACGGCATATGGAATTTCGTGTCACACTGTTGGATTTGATTGGTTAAATCCAAGTTAAAGGTTTAGGGTTTCTTGTTACTATATCGGTATTGTATTGATAAACTGTACGTACAGTACGTATGTATATAGTATAACAGTACTAAATTCAGTCATATCAATCGATACTTAAACACTTTCATTATATTCCCATTATTCAGAAGCATCTAATAACGCCTATTATATAGTCTCCTTTCATAAAACAAAGAAAATGACACAAGGTTATAGAGAATAATTGATTCGTCGTACGTATGTACTTCTGTTTTTTCTTTTATTTTACAAAAAAAAAAACGCCAAATTTTAATGTTGCATTATTTTTGTGTGTTTTTAAAGTTTATTCACCCCGCATTAGATCTGTAGATAGTCCTTGAATTTATTTTCTAAAAAAAAAAAAAAATAGAGTTACCATTAATTGATTACCGCCTAATTGTTTAATTAATCTGTAACAATGTAATATCACTAGGATATAATTCATGTCACTGGGATATAATGCTTTTTCATATTATCACTAAACAAAATAAAGTTTTAATCACTTCATAATACACTAATATATACACTAATACATAATTAGAATTCTTAAACCTCGGTCAAAAACTTTTTGCCATTAAAATAAAAGTGGATTAAAATCATATAAACATTCTTCCTATGTTATGTACTGTATTAGGAGGCAAAGAAATTAAAGAAATCTCTTCATTACTATTATAAACAACTAAAGTTCAATTATTTATGATATTATTTTTTGTTACGTCATTCTAGGATTCATTAAAAACAAGTATGTATTTATAGATACGTATATTATTTTAAATTCAAACCAATTATATATTATGTTAATATATGCATCAGGTTAAACCAATCATACCTACTTCTATCCTAACATAGTAATGGGTTTTCATTTAAGGCAGGCCTACCAAAAAATCAATTAAAATCAATTTTTGTTATAAGTCATACAATTAAAATCATAAAATTAATTGAAACCCGAAATAATTGCAATTAATTGCAATTTGCCACATGGTTGCGATGAATCATTAAATGTGACAAATAAAGATTTACTAATTAAACGTATTAGTGAACTCTTATTCGTCACGCAAATAATTCATCACACCAAAAATTGCAATTAATTGACTCATTGTGACTGTGCCATCACTCAATTAATTGAGTTCAAAAAATTGCAATTAATTACCCTCACAATCAATTATTCTGTAGACCTGATTTAAGGATAGGGCTCGGTCAGAAATTTCTAATCGATTAGTCAGTCGACTAAATTTATTAGTCGTCGATTAATCAACTACTGTAAACTCTCAAAATAGCAAGCATAGGTATTTTGGCCAAATTAAGCTTAATACTGACCAAAATTCGAAATAACACCCATACTCACTATTTCAAGATTAATTAACTATTTAGAGTTCCAATTCGGATAATCCGTCATCCATTTATCCGTTTCTGACTATCTGAATAATTCAAAATCGCTCAGATATCCGAAATATCCGAATAATCCAACAGATATTCGGATAATTCTCCGGATATCAATAGCAGATAGCGATAGGTAAACGAATATAAAACCGATATCCGAATAAATTCAGATCTGGATATCCAATGGATAAATGGATAAACGGATAAACGGATAATGGATAATAACATTATAACTAATCGAATAATCAATTAGTTGACTAATCGATAATTTAACTGGTTGACTAATCGATAATTTAACTGATTGACTAATCAATAATTTAACTGGTTGACTAATCGACTAATCAATCGACTGATTATAAAAAAATTTAGTCGATTAGTCGACAAATGACTTTATGATCCCGGGTGCGGGTCAAAATCCCAACAGAATCCCGACAGGTCATAATCCCGACAAAAAAATCTCGACAGCCAGAATTTATAGGTAAAAATCCCAAGTATGAGATATGTTTAAAACGAAATAGACTCTTATAATTTAATTAATTTTAGGGTTAGGTCACTTTATATAAGGGTTAAGATAGGGTTTGCTATGGTCTATGATATTTTTTATCAGAGTTGTTAATTGTCGGAATTTTAATTGTCGAGATTTTTGACTGTCGGGAATTTTAGCAGTCGGGATTATGTCCTGTCGAGATTTTGACCCAAACCCATAATTCCTATCCTTACTTTCATTCTAACCCTAATAAAACTCTACATATAAATTTTGATCTGGTGCAAATTTTAATTTGGCATACAAAATCTCAAAACTTATCCTGTCAAAACTGATAACTTGTGATAACTGATAAAAAAGTTGACTGATAACCTGTCAAACCTGATAAGTATAAGATATTGGTCATGCAACGATTAATATCATCGTATGATCCAATATCGATGTTATCGTGCAATTATGATCATGATTTACGAGTCGTGGTTGGCTAACTGAATTTTAATTTGGGATTGTTGTGCTTATATAATAACGTACAGAAAATAACAAGAAAAAATCTATGATAATATGAGCTTGCACGATAACTGATACTTAAAAATTAAAAGAAAATTATCCAACCAAGTCAAGAAACTTTTTAAAATTATATAGTACTATGTAATGGTCAATCGTTACATTAAAGTTAAACCATGTATTGGATTAGAGTCTAATATACCGTAAATTCTCGAAATATCGGCATGGGCATTATTTCGAAAATCGTACCCCTTAAAAATAGCATAATTGGTTTCGAACTAACGCATCCCGAAATGGCGTGCAACTCGAATGAATAAGCATCGAGTAAATAACGCGCCATATCGGTAATATATCGGGTAACGGCGAATATACAGAAGTAAATCAAGCATCTATTGTGAGAGTTCCGAAAATTAATACTTTATCTCGAAATAACACGCAAATGCCCCCTATTTCGGGAATTTATTATAAGGAGTTTTAAATGTAAATAACGCCAAGACTTCTGACAGCCCTAACCTAAAAAAAATTTCGTTAAACTTTCGCTGCTATATTAGGGTTAGATTTTGCTATTAATTTAGGTTAGAAAGAGTTTGGTTAACACCAAATTTCACAAGGAAAACTTTTTGTTAATGCACAGAAGGTGGTTTCACAGGTGAATATTGAGTTATGACCGATTTTTTGGTTTGTTTTGATTTTTTTGCGTTTCTTCTGCGTAGCACTTGATCTTGAAATCTGATTGGCCAGAGAAATTTTTTAGGTTGGTAACGCTAGGACAGTTGCCCTGATCAGACATATATCTCCAGGCAGGGTGAATAATCAATAATAAACTTGAGAAGCCAAAATTTTGATATATCATTCATATATAGCAGGCCTACTGAATAATTGATTGTGGGGGCAATTTTTTGAACTCAATTAATTTTAATTGTATGACGTATTGATTTCTCGGTAGGCCTAATATATAATACTCAACCAAGTATTTATATTATTAATAAAAAAAAATTTTTTTAACGAGTGTATACGTATAATATGTAACCTAGGTATTTGAGAAAACTCTGATTTGATTAGTTTAGGATTTGTATATGGTGATTTACGGTAGTTATAATTGTTTGTTGCATGAAAAAATTCATCATTTCATTCAAAATAAACACGAAATATTTTGAAGGATTCATAAAGTAAAGGGTGAATCAATTCTCATTAACCAAAGGTTATTCATCAACAAGCTTCTCATTAAATTCGCGTCATAAGTTTTATAATCATCATATTGCACAAACGCGTGATTGCATTTTTTTGTTACACTAAAGTACAGATATAGACACGCGTGCGGACAGACAAGGATTTCAAAATTACGTTTTTGATGCATTAATAATTATATAATCAAAAACGTAACTATTAATGTATCGTAACATCGTGTGTCCGGAGCACACGATAATATTGCACAAACGCGTGATATACATGCTTTTGTTACACTAAAGTACAAATATAGACACGCGTACGGACAGGCATGAATTTTCAAAATTACATTTTTTGATGCATTAGTGTAATATGTTCACACGCTCACCGCCATGAAAATATCAGTAAAAAAAGTCATTGGACTTACTTTTTTGTCAGTTTTTAGATTATATTAGGAAAATTTTATAAAAGTTTTGTTAGTGAGCAATATATAAGAAATGTAAACAAAAAAGGAATCTTAAAAGTAAAAAAACTTTCTTTTGCCATGAAAGTTCCTGTGAAAATAACAATTTAAGAATGTAACTTGTGATGCATCAAAAACAGAACTTTTGTATCACCATGACTAAACATTAAATGTCCTCCGCAATTGATTGGTTTGATTTAATGGTGTAGGAATCAGCCGGGATGATCCGGAACGATCAAATTTTGCATTTCTCCGATTGGATATTTCCTTATGCAAGTTATCATGTGATACGAAAATATATATTCGTTTGTTTACTTTTTTTTTTTAGAAATTTTTTTTTTTTAGATTACATATGATGAGTATGTGGACACGTTATTATTGCAGTCTATTCAAGTTTATGCCTATGAACGAGAACCAACTTGATGAAGTTATTATGTTGTCACTCACAAAATCACAATCTACAACTGTTTTAAAAGATGCTTGTGATAATACCAACAACATCGAAATCGTGACCAATAGCGAAGAAATCCAATCATCATCTGATTGTAAAGAAATCGTAAAAAGAAACCAAGAAACCATGACTATTTCATCGACAAATAGTTGTAGAGAAATCGTGATACGAAATTCACAAACACCTACTGATGTACTGATTCCTCACGTCGTAATTACCGGTTCATCTAGAAGTATAAGAAGAGGTAGAAATTTTCGAAGAAAATGGACTGAGGAGGAACTAAATGCTTTAGAATCAGGGATGGAAGAATATGGAACTAGTTGGTCAAAAATATATGAAAAATACGGAAACACCCATGGTATTTTACGTAATCGTAGTCAAATTCAATTAAAAGACAAAGCTCGTAACGAGAAACTTCGTAGAAAAAGGTGTGGAATCGAAATAGGTGTTTTCGAGCTTGCTTCAGGTGATACGGGTGACTAGAGGTTGGAATCGAATATTCGCCACTACTATAAATGTTATGCAATTATTTTTAGCCGTTATACAATTATACAACTGTTATACTGTTAGACAGCAATTGCATTATTATATAACAAATTTGTTATACAACAAACTGTTATAATAAGTTGCAATATAAAAAGTTGTTATAAAAACCTACATCACACAAGTCACTATTAAAATGTTTTCAACAAACTTCTATGGCATGTATTCTTCATAAAGTTTGAAGTTGAATATATTCAAGTTGACAGTAGTCAACGAGACGATGACAAAGTAAGGATATGCCGAAAACAATTCGGTTAGATTCAAAGTGCTGCTATTAATTCTAATCGAGTATGCAGATAATACAGTTATAATATCGTGCGAACGAGCACATGAAACAGATAGGTAAAATTTAATTAATTTCTTAATGAGATAAATGGATATTTTAAATTTTCAATTAATAATGCTGTAAGGCTTTACTTATTGTTATTGTCACGATGAAAATCGGTTCTTCGGTGAAAGTTGATGCTTGCAATATGTTGCATATAATGTTTGGTATACTTGCTGGCAAAATCTGGATAAGTTCAAAAAAACAATTGCTGTTTATAAAAAATTTAATGAGAAAAATTTTTTCAATATATTATATACAATTATAAGAATATAGGATATAAATTTGAATAAAGGTTATTAAAAATTTTTAAGATATGAATTTGGACGCGAACAAACTAATTTTATAATAGTTTGGGTAGACTGACGGATATTTCCAGTGGATTTCGGCTTACGGCTTGCATTGAATAAGCCAAGCCGATCTTTTGGCTCCAAAGGTCAGAGCCAAGCCGTTTATAAACTGCTTAACTTTGAACTGAGCCAAGCTGCAAGCCGCTACCCTATATAATAAAACTATCCAATCAGACACAAACACAAATTCTAATATTTAAAATTATCTATATTACATGAAAGTTAGTATTCGAATTTACTTTCATGTACTATGCTAACCTCCAACCCTACGATCAAAGCAGGTTTTGCTAGAATTCAGCGCAGGTTTTACTCTAACAAGTTTTGATTTACTTAATTGAGTTATTACCTAAACTATCAAATAAAATACAGTATTATTAATCATTTACTATTGGATTATGGTCATGTGATACTAATTAATCGGCATATCGGCTTTAAGGGTTTAAAGCTGTCATTTTAGAGCCAATGCTTTATTAGTATATCCAGAGCTAAGCCATTAATTGGTTTAGCTTAGCCGTTTGGCTTTTGGCTTTTTCAAGTCATTTGTATTACTAAACACAGCAAACATTTGATATAAATGCCTAGTTTTTGCAAATTATTTTGATCGTGTTTTTAGGATTCTATTGGTCAATAAATTATATATATATATTATATAAAATATGAAAAAATGAAAAAACTTTTTGTACATTATTTTTATTAAAACTAACAAATTGACATCAGTTTGCAGCAATTTGTTTTATTATAGATTTAATGCAAACAACTATTCAAAATCAAATTTTAACATAGTTTAAAGTTAAATTTATTAAAATCGATTTTAAGAGTTAATTTTAAGCAAGTTGTATAATTATTTTCGTGCAAATTTTAGTATTAAAATTACTAAACTAATAAGAACACAATATATATTACTTTAAAAGATTTTGGACAATTTTTTGTGTTATTATTTAAGGGTAGAGGGCAGTGCTTTAAAATTATATATAAACCTAATGGTAATTTTTTTTTATATTTAATTTTATAAAAAATTATATTAAGTAAATTAATTTTAATAATTAAGTAAAAGTTATAGAGTAGGCTTTTTTAATTCTAATGATAGTAACATTGTTAAAATTAGTTAAAAACTCATTGAGATATGAAATTTTAAAGACTAGAATATAAAATTATATAATAAAATCAACTTATAGGTTTATGTAAATTAACTAATCAAATTTTGTATTTTTTGTACTATCTAAAGAAATTTTAATTCACCTAAGTAAACTTTATTATATATACAAATATATTTTTTTAAAGAAAAATACTTCAATTAACCTATGGTGATCATCACTATCTCTATTTTTAGGATTAGGGTGCAGTTTGAGACAGAAGCAAGGATTAGATATAATAGTCCAAATTTTAGGTTATACTAGGTTTTCAGGGGTTCTGAACATTTTTACTTAGTCTACCTGACCTCTGTTTCTTAGTGTGTTTTTTGATCACCATAGGTTATAGTTAGTAATATCCTTTTTTAAAATAATATAATACTTCAAAATTTTACTATAATAGATAAATAATTTTATTTATAATATTATAAAAGTTTTTTATTTATTAATTAAAAAATAAAAAAGTTTTATTAGTAGCATATATCAATTTTAGATAAAATTTTAATATACCATATATATTATAAATTACTATATAAAAATTATCTACATGTCTTTATTCTTAAGTGTTTAAAGCATTTAGAGTTTTAAATTTGTAATTGTTTTTGTTATAATAAGTATTTTGTTTTTTAGGTTATAGTTAAATAATAAGAGATTTATATTTACCTTATTGTTTAATATATTTTTAGGTAACTAGTATTCATACCCCTTACATTTAGTATTCGTACTCCTCAGTAAAAAATTAAAATTTTAAAAGTTCAAGTAAAGATATCTTGATGACTACCTAATCAAATTTAATAAACTTTTTTTTATTTCAATATATAAATACATAGAATTCAAATAAAAAAAAATTTATTAAAATTGATTAGATGATTATCAAGATATCTTTACTTAAAGTTAAAGAAAAATCAAAATGTTTATCAAAATACAATAGTTATATTAATTTTTTTTAAAACTTCAAGTAAAGATATCTTACTAATTACCTAATCAAATTTGATAAATTTTTTTTATTTGAATTCTATGAATACATAAAATCTATATAAAAAAATATTATTAAAATTGATCAAGTAGTTATTGAGATATCTTTAGTCAAAGTTAAAAAAAACCAAAACATCTATTAAAATAAAAGCTATATCAAAATTTTGTTAAAACTTTGAGTAAAAATATCTCAACAACTACTTGATCAAATTTGATAAAACTTTTATTATTTGAATTCTATAAATTCATAGAATTCAAATAAAAAAAAATTCATTAAAATTGATCAGATGGTTGTCAAAATATCTTTATTTAAACATTTTTAAAAATTAAAACATCTATTAAAATAAAAGCTGTACCAAAATTTTATTAAAACTTTGAGTGAAGATAAATAAAAAAAATTTATTGAATTTGATCAAATGGTTATTAAGATATCTTCACTCAAAGTTTTAATAAAATTTTGATACAGCTTTTATTTTGATAAATATTTTAGTTTTTTAAAAAAGTTTGAATAAAGATATCTTGACAACTATCTGATTAATTTTGATAAATTTTTTTTATTTGAATTTTATGAATTCTTAGAATTCAGATAAAAAAAAATTCATCAAATTTGATCAAGTAATTATTGAGATATCATCACTTAAAGTTTTAATAAAATTTTAATATAACTTTTATTTTGATAAATGTTTTAGTTTTTTTTAACTTTGACTGAAAATATCTCAGTAACTACTTGATCAATTTTAATAATATTTTTTTTATATGAATTTTATATATTCATAAAATTTAAATAAAAAAAGTTTATCAAACTTGATTAAGTGATTATTGAAATATTTTCATTCAAAGTTTTAAAAAAATTTAGTATAACTATTTTGATAGGTATTTTAATTTTCTTTAACTTTGAGTAAAGATATCTTGATACCCATCTAATCAATTTTGATGAAAATTTTTTTATTTGAATTTTATATATTCATAGAATTGAAATAAAAAAAAGTTCATTAAATTTAATTAGATAGTCATTGAGATATCTTTACTTAAACTTTCAAAATTTTAATTTTTTACTAGAAAGTATGAATATTAAATGTAAAAGGTATGAATACTAGTTCCCTATTTTTATTAGATTTTCTTTATGTTATTCTACTTATTATTAAAATTTAATAAAATTAAGTTAAATTATATATTTGTTTTACATTTTTTATATTTTTTTGCAAGCTAAAATATATAGTAATTATTAAATCTAATTAAATATCTAATTAAAATTTTATATTGCTTTGCTTAACAATAATAATAAAAAAGGGGTGTGGCGACCTAGTGAAGTGGATAGGTTGTCAACCCCCAAGTGGCAGGTCTAAAGTTCAAATCCCAGTG
>CAJVQA010001291.1:0-26419 GCA_910591915.1 Cetraspora pellucida | reverse complement strand
TATGTAATTTAAAAGCAAGCTTTTCTTTGTAAAAACTTCAATTAAATTTCAATAAAGTTAAAGGCATGGTCTCACTATTAATATTTAAAAAAAAAAATAATAATAAATTGTTTAAGATTTTTAATAGCAGTTGTGTTATCAATATAGATATTTAAAAAAGTATTAAATGAAACTGCAAATAGAAGATAAAGAACTGCTTTATGTTTAGTGCAGGTTAAGCTAGAATAAAATTGTATAGCTATATTAAATTTATTAATGTATTATATTTGCAAATTTATTCTATACTGGATTTTATATCTGGAGTTTGAAGATTTTTAATTAATACGTCAGTATAAAAATATAGTTTGTTTATATCAAGTTGGAAAATAAGATAGTTAAAATTAGTTAATTGTTTAAGATATATTGATAAATAAACAAATTGTTAGATAAATTGAACATTATAAGATGGTAAAATTATTTGCAATTATAATAATAAAGCTAGTTAAAAGAAAGTAGTATTATATATATTGATTAAAGCTAGAATTTTTTTAAAATTAATTTAAATAATTTTTTGCTCATTTAATTTGTTAGTTAGATTATAAGGTAAATAAAAGAAATAGTAGTTTAGTGTTAGATAATTAGAAGTTGAAAGAAGCTGTGAAAATCTAAAATAAATAAAAGGTTTTTAATTTGGTTATATAAATTAGATATATCTTTTAATAGTATATCAAGACTAAATGTATTAAAAACATATATAAGTGAGTAATTAATAAGATTGTTAAGATATAAAGATGAGTAGATAGTCTAGTAATCTGGAGTACTAATTTAGTTGCATTAGTAACAATTAGAAAATTAAGCATGATTACATTTATATAATAGATTGTATAAAGTTAAAAAATTATTAATAAGAATTTTTATATAAAAGAACTTGAGCAAAGATGTTTAAAAATTGTAAGAGTAATTTGTTATTTTTTAATTATTGTTAATATAAAGCCAAGTAGCTTTTTAGTTAATTTGAGTTATAATTTGAAACTATTTTTAAAAACAGTATTAAGATAACTATAGTGTATAAATATATGTATAATAAATTATACAAATACAGCAACAGATAAATAGTTTAATAGGATAGTTGTTAATTTGAAGTGCATAATTAGAATTATAATTGTTTTGTAAATTAAACAATAGGTATAAAAGATTAAAGTAGTTGCAAACAAAGTTGTTAACAAGATTATTAAATTTATTGTTCTAATGTATAGCAACTTTGTGAAAAATAAGTTATATATTATATAAATTTGTAAAGCTAATAATTTTTTTATTTATAAAATATCTAGTAGAAAAAATAAAAATATATGAATATATTAATTAGATATAAATGTATAACTAAGTATTATTTCTAAACTACACTATTGTTGCTATATATATTAATAACATTTAGTATAATATTATTTTTTTATTTTTTGTTATTAGTTAAATTAACTTTTGCTAATTATTATCAACAGAAAAAAAGTAAAAAAAACCTTTAAGAATATTTTAATTAATAAAAACAAGTATATATAGTGAAATCTTGAGACAAGGTTTTAGAAAAAAAGAAAATTATATTAGTATTGAATATGAAAGTAGTATTATTGAGGTTTGAAGGTTGAGAAATAAGTAAGTAGATGTTATTTTCTTTTTAGTAAAAGCAAAGATTCCTCATACTGATTTCTATTTATATTGTTTAATGTTACAAGTTTGCCAAATAGAAAAGTTAAACCATTTAAATAAAGAGTTAAATAGAGAAATAAAAAATTGTTAGTTTTCTTAAAATTAGTTGTAGTTGCATATGTTGGTTAAAAGTTATTGTTACCTGTATAAGTAAAAGCATTGTATTGTATATGCTAATGTTTAAGTAGAGGTTTTGTATATAAAAAATTTATAATATTGTATTTGAAGAAATTTTTAAAAGGTTTAATGAATTTAGAGCATTAGTAATCTTATTAATAAGAATGTCTTTGGGATTGCAGAAATGAAGTAAACATTAAAGTAAGTGTTCAGTATTTTTATATTAATTGCAATATAAGCAGTTTAAAGCTAAATAAAAAAAGAAATAATAGATATTTAAATTGGACATTGTTGGTAGATTATTAAAAAGTATTTTGTTTCTAATAGAATATAGTTTGAGATTGAAATTTTAAGAGTTGATAATTTCAGTTAGTAGTAAAATATTTATAATAAGAAGAATTTGTAATAATTTTAGTTAAAAAAGTTTGTTAAATGTTTAGATTGAAAGTAAGTTCTTGCAGAATTTATGTAGCTTATATATAATTAGTATTTGATTCTAAGTAAAGAAAATAGGTAAGTAGAAGTGCTTAAGGCTAAGTTTAAGTTTGGTTTTGTTAGCATCCTGTTTGATAAAAGTGTCAACTATATTATATAAAGTATTATTTGAGTGTTATTTAATTTTGTATTTTATTAGAAAATTTAAAATATGTATAATGTCTTAATTATTTTGTTTAGTTTGTAAGTTATAGTTATAGGGTATAGAATTGGTAAGAGTTTAAATAGTTAATAGGCTGTCAAGATAGATGTAAATATGATAATAAATAAGTATAATAAAAAATAAAAAAATAAGTACTAATAATTTTGCATATGTAAAGTTTGGTATATGAGTTATAGAAGCATTAAATTTAATTTGAATATTATTTTCATAAATCTAAGCAATATCAGTAGATATGTTATTTGTTTGTAAATTTAGTATTGAGACATCTGTATAGAAGTATAGATTGTTTAAATTCAGAAGTAATATTTATTAATATAGGTTTATGAGTTAGTTTTAATATATAGAGTTTAATATTGCATTTTGGATTAGAAGGATTTCTGTAAAGAGTAGTAAATAAGATGGTAGTAATTGTAGAGCAGGTTTATATAATACTGCATAAATGTTTTAAAGTGCTTGTATTTCTTGATTATTAATATTAAGCTCAAGTATTGTTTTATTTTTGTGTTTTGCATTTTAGATTAATAGTTTGTTTATAATTTATTTGAACTATTGTAAGTATTGAAGAAATATTGATTGTATTAGTTGTTGAGTTTATAATTTGGTATTTTTGAAGAAGTATTAAGGAATTTAATATATTTGTTATTTTGCTTATATGCCAATTTGTAGAAGAGATATATAGTATCTATATATTTTTAGAACCATTAAATTAAGATGTAATAAAATTAAGTATATTTAGAAATGAATTAATTTGTTAAATCTGAAGATTGGGCTATATGTGTAAGATAGAGAAGAAAGAAATCTTATTTGTAAGTATTTTAAACCAATTTGGAATAGAACCTTGAAGGGATTTGTAAGTTTTAAGATATATGTTTTTTTAAGAAAATAGATTGTAATTATTAGTTATAAATACTTGTTCAAGAAAAAGAATTTTATTATTTTTAAGACTTAGAGTTGTTGAGCTGTTTAGAGATAGAATAAAATTATAGATATCATTTAATTGGTTAATTTGTTTGTAACTTGTTAATTAGTTGAGATATAGATTGTTAAGTAAATATTATTTTTATATAAATGAGCAAGCTAAGATATTATAATAAAATTAGAGGTTTTCTTGCAGTTTTCTATAACTGTATTCTAAGTTAAAAGTGGTTTTTATATTTTAAAAAGCTATTACTTAATTTAATAAATAAAAATTTAGTTCAGAATGTATTAGTATTAAAATATTTTTTTATATTACTACTTCTAACTTATAGCATAAGTTTGTTAAGTGTTAAGATATTGAGTAATTGTGGGTTAGTTAGTATATTATTGTTAGTATTTGCAAAAAGATAAAGTATATGTTTTGTATATTTTGTTAGAAGACTTGATAATTATTTAAGTTTAATTTAAGAAGAAAAACAGATTTGATAAAAATATTCTAATAATAGTAATAAGATAGTATTAAGAAATTAAGATATTTGTATTGAAAGAAGCTTTTTGTATTAAATAATATGAATAAATTTAGATGTTTTATTAAAAATTTTTTCTAGTGTGGGTTTGGTTGAACCTTTTCTATCTAAAAAGATTTCTAGATATTTAACTGTTTCATTCAGTTTACAATATGTAGTTAGTTAATTGTTAAAAATTATAGGTATTATTTTTGAGTTAGTATTGATAATATTTTTTTGTTAAATGCAATATAAATTAAATCAGATTTAGAAAAGTTGACTTAAATATTATTTAGTTAATTGAGTTCTGAAATATCATCTAAGTTATTTTGGAGATCATTTTTAGATTTACAATGCAAAACTGTATCATCTATAAAAGCAAGAGATGGTATTGTTATATAAGTTTGTAAAGTTGTAAAAACTATTTCTTAAAGAGATTGTAATAAAATTTTGAGATGTTTGAATCTATATTAAATTTATATAGCTGGGAATAAGATTATAGTATATTTTCCAGAGTAGTGGAGAATAGGTTTCTTCTTGTTCTATGCCTAAGTATAATGTAATCAGATTAGTAAAACTATAAGCTATAATCATTTTAGTTTTTTTGTCTTGATAAAGAAATTCAATAAAGTTTAAACCAGATTAGAAAATACCAATATGGTTACAAGTGTCTAATAACTGTTTGATATTAATTTTGTCAAAGGCTTTAGACATATCTTAAAAGAGTATCAAAGCCTCTTTGTTGTTAGTTTTGTAATATTCAATTGTATTAAGTAATATTTGTATAGAGATATGTGTTGAGCTATTTTTAGTTGTTGCAAAGTTAAGATTACTTAATAGTTAATGTTAAATAATAAGTTGTAAAAATTTTTGTAAGACATTTTTTGATTGGTTTAATAAGTGGAATTGGTCTAACTTAGTTTAAAGTAAAATTTCAAGAGGATTTTTTAGAAATTAGAAAAATATTAAATGTTTTATATATTGTTGATACTTGTTGTAATAACAGGTATTTGGTTAGAAAATGTTGAATAATATTTTGGGCTTTTGAATTTAAATATTTTAAATGTTCATAATTTGTTTTTAATAGGCCTACTGCTTTTTAATTTAGAAGATCATATATTACTTTGTTTCATTTTTTTATAGAAATTTCTAATAATAAATCAACAAAGTAGAGTTTATTTTTTAGTTAAGGTTTGTAAAGTTTATAGAATTTTGTGTTTTTTTTGAATTAGTATATAAGATAGTTCTTGAAATAGTCTTAAAAATAGAATTGTAAAGCTTGCTTAATTTCTAATAATTAAGTAGTAAGTGTATTGTTAGATAAGAAATAATCTAAGTTGATGCTATTATTATATTTTTTTAAAATATTACAGAAAAATATTTTAGAATTTTGATAGAAGTTGTTATTTCTTTCTTTAAGTTTGTTTTGGATTTCTTTTAAAGTGTTTTCTTGTTTTTTTTTAGAAATTTGTGTTTTAAGAGTTTTGATTTTAGTGACATAAAAATTGAAAAAACTAATAGAATTTGAATTAAAATTAGTTGATATTGGATATAAAAGTGATAAGATGGTATTATTTAAATATTTGTTAATATATAAATTGTAGGTTTGTATAAATTGAATTTGTTAAGAGTTGTTTTAAGTAAGATGGCTTGTTTAAGTTGTTTGTATAATAGTGTAAGTGTTGGTACTAGTTGTTTATTTGGATATAGGTTTATTTTGATTTTTTTAAATAAAATATGCTTTTGAGTTGCTTTAGTTTGGATTTTGTTAATTTGGTTCTATATAATATTGATTTCAGAGTTATTGGTAATATTAATAATAGGTATAAGAAGTTTTTATAGATTTTGGTCAGTATAGTTTTGGTAGTTTTCAATTTGTTTATTTTAGTTAGTTTCTATTAATATATAATTCTTGTTTATAAAAGATGTGTATTAGTTTTAGATAGATTAATTGTGAAGTTAAGTAAGACTATTAAGTAATCCAATAAGATGAATAGATTAGACAAAATATTAGCATAATCTAAAAGTATAATATGAATATTTGTTCATATTTGATTAATTTGACTATGACTATTATTATATATATAAAAGAACATAGAAGTTAAAGGATCGAAAAGTTAATATGTATTATAAAATTAAAGAGATATTAGAAGTTTTAAGAGTGTGTATTTAGATGTATTAAAGTTTTTTAAGATATTCTATCTAGTTTATAATTGGAAACACTATTTAAGTCTCTTATTAAGATGATTTTATAGTTTGTTTTGTTAAGAATAAAAGTAAGATATAAAAAAATAACTTTTTGAAGTTATTTTTTTTTTGGATTGGAAAATAAATTTGAATTAGCTTAATATAAAGATTTTTCAGAAGTGTCAATTTCTATTAGAAAGTTTTTTATAAGTTTGGATTTTTCTAATATGTTTAGCAAGTAATTTGTAGATTAAAATTCTTACTTCACTTTTATGAACATTACTTAGTGTCCAAAAGCATTTATAATTTGTAAATTTTTGTGAGAGTGTTAAAAATTTTACTTTTTAATAAATAAGTATATTTCTGATATTTCAAAGATATCTATTTAATTTTCTGTAATATAGTTAATTAAACTAGTTGTTTGTAATTATCTAAAGACCATTAATATAAAGTAAATGTATTTTAATTAATTTTATATTGTTTGAAACTTTTAGTTCATTTATGTTTGTTAAATTGATTTTAGTTAAAGAGAACATATATTCAGATGTGATTATTAATAAGGTATTCAAAGATAATATTATTGTAGTTAAATTAGATAATTAATTGGACTTAGTAAAAGAGACAAAGTTTATATCAAGTATTTTTCAGTTTAAAATAGTTAATAATCACCTATGTAATATTTGTATTACAGCAACTGTTACCAACAATTGGGTTAGGATACCTGTAATAGTGGTTGCACCAGCATGACTGACAGGTCATAGGGCATTTGTGTAAGTATGGCATTATATAGAGAAATGTAAACCAACAAATTGGATGGTGCAAACACTAGATAAGTCTTTGTAGCTGTATAAATCTGTTGAAATTAGGTAACAAGAAGTTCATTTAGGAAGACTCTAGTAAAGAGGTAGCCAGATCTTCGATGGCCCTACTGTAAAGGCTAGCCTTATAAAACAGATACTAAGGACAAAGTAGCCAGATAAACAAAAACCTCTAGGTGGGGGGTATCACCAACCAGGCCACCAGATCAAGCCAGAAGAAAAAGATATTGGGCCAACCTGATATACCAATAGACTGGTCATAAGTCCTACTGGGCTATCTGGATTGGAAGTTTGGTGAACTAGCAGGAGTATACTAAAATATTTTGGATATGCTGTGAAGTAGATGCTAGGGTTTGTGTGAACTCTACAAGGGCATAGTGGTTTAATGATTAGCCCTGACCACAAGTGTTGGTTCTGCCATAGCAATACTTAGATCAGCTGTAAAAATAGGTACAGTAGGCTCTGAGAAGTTTACTTCAAAGATGAATTAGTTCTAAGGTTAAGATAATGATCTGGGCATCTGAGATAACCCAGTGATGTTAACACAGATTACAGGTTCAGAGGGTTTAAAGTGGAACATTCAAGCAGAAGTGTTAGATATGGCAATTGGTAGAGAACCTTCGGGCGAACTCCTTAAATAGGTAATATAGAAAAGTTATATGTGTAGCCAATTGTACACTCTTCTGTAGTAGTTCATTGAACCACAATACCAATAAGTAATTAATAAAAGTCAAAAGACTCAAGAGGTCACCTTAATACCAAAAAAAAAAAAAAAACAAATATAAAAAATGTTAAAGTAACTAAGACTGTGCATATAAAAAGATTAAAAATTAGAATAAAAAAGATTAGAATTTAATAAAAAAAAGAAAAGATGTAATTTTGTGCATGTTTTTTTTAAGAATATTTTGTTATAAAAAAATAAAATTTCTCATTCTTAAAAAGTAGTTTAGATAAGTGCTATAGTTTAAAATAGTTTAGCATAATATTGTTTTTATAAAATAATAAAATTAATAAAACTAATTTGAACTTGCCTTATTAATCTCTTATAATATTAATAGTAATCTGATATTTTATATTGTTAATCTAGAATTATTTAAAAAAAATGAAGATTCTAATTTGGAAAATAGAATTTATAATGTTTTATCTTATATTAAACAAACAACTACATACAATAGTAGCTAATGAAAATAGTGGACCTAGTGTAGTGGTTGGGTTGTTATCCTCCAAATGGCAGGTCTAAGGTTCAAATTCCACCTACAATGAAAGTTGGAAATTATATCTGTGATACAGAAACTGTCTTCTGTTAATTCGTTGGCCTCATGTGGTTGTAACCCAGGTACACCAAGTCAGAATCCTACCAACATTGGGAGCACAGGGCATCTATGTGAAGTGTAACATTACATGTACATAGAGGAATGTTAATAACTGATGTTGCATAAGACTTTGGTGCAAACCCATGATAAGACTACTGGGCATAGAAGACTAAGGAACTGAGGAGACAGAATCCTACTTGGAAATTCCCAAGTAAAAAGGTAGTACAAACTTTCGATGATACTGTTAGACTAATGGAAGCCTATGAAACACCTTTATAGAAACCGAAGATTAAAACTGAATGTCAAAATGTGTAAAAAAGTACATGACCAACCAGGCTGCCAGATTTACTAGAGGAAAAAGATATTAAGGTATATCATACTGGGACATCTGAATTGGTAGTCTGAAATGAGACTGACAGTTCTAAGTTGTGACTAGTAGGAGATGATGATGAAGATGTCAGAACGATAGGTACCAGAGTTTGGGTAAACTTTACAAGAGTAAAAATAGTGTAACATAGTGGTTTAAGGTTAGACCTGACTGCAAGTGTTAGGTAACTATAGTGTGTTACATAAAACTAGGTTAGCTGTATGTGAACATGGAAGGCTCTAGTAATGATGCTTCTAAGGATATACTGTATGAAATAAGGTACAGGGTTCTAAGTATATGGGTAAGCATCTAGACCTTTTCAACTAACTTACATAGCGGAGATAATCTAGTAATACAGTAAGGGTTGCAGTACAGAGGGTTTAAATAGGCAACACTCTTAGTTAGGTTGCAGATATGGCAGCTAGTATAGAACCATTGGTGAACTACTTAATTAGACACCAAAAGTATATGTGTGACTAGTTGTACTCTCTAATGTAAGGTGACTCCTTTGAGGCCTTGGCTATGAGTTTTTATATCCTGACTATACTGAATAAAAAGCCTTAGCTCCAAAAGAAGCTAGTTTAATATAAAAAAAAAAAAAAAAACAACAGTAGTTAATATTTATAAGATTGGTATTATTATATTTGAAATGTTTATATGAAGATCTTCTCATTATAATACTAAGTATAATAAAATGTTAGATATAGAAATATATTATAGAATACATTTTGAATTTGCTGAAACAATACTAAATATTATATCCAATTAGCAAATCAATAGACTAACTACATCTAATATCTATAAAAAATTATTAATATACTATAAAATATTAGATAATAGTAGTATTAAAAATAAAGATAAATTAGCAATATTAAAAGTATTCTAGTTTGCAGATGCAATTATTTTAACATTATAAACAGAATTGCTAATTTGTCTTAAAAATAAACTTAAAAAATAAATTAAAAGAAAAAAACTCTTTTCAGTTTATTTCTGGAACTTAAAGAAAAACAAATTTTCATATCTAAACAAAATAGTTCACTTTTTAAACTCAAGCAAAAGAAGATATATAACTTCCAAAAAACATAAACTACTATCAGCAACTATAAGCAGGCTTTTATACAAGAAAGTTAGGACAAAAACAAACAAGAAAAAAGTTTTTAAACTTTTAAAAGCTGACAAAAACAAAAAAAATATTGCAGTTCTGAAAAAAAGCAGCTTTGTAAACATCCAACAAAATATAAATATAGCAGCAACTGCATCAACAAAGAAAACTAACTCTGACTGGGCCAGCCAAACAGAAAACAAACTAGAAGCAAAAAAAAGCAACAAACAAGAAGTAAATAATAATGAACAAAAAGACAAAAAGAAAAATACACCAAACCAAGAGCATATGCTTGAGCCAAATAATTATAAAGACATACCAAAAAATAATAAACAAAAACATGTAAGCACCAATACAGTAACCAACCATGAGGACATTATCAGCCAGCAACTAATTATATTTGACAATAAGGATACACCAAACAAAAATACAACAAACAATAGCAAAAGACCTAAACAATGGTTAGAGCTATTTATAAGACTTAAAAAAAGAAAAGCTATTTTTACAAACTTCTTTCCCAGTCAGAAAATATGCTCTAAAAATGAGAATACCCTTATACTAAATATTTAAAGTTTAAATAATATTTTCACTAATGATATAATTGCAGCCCTAACTGCTAGTTTAGGAGAAGATCTAGCAGCAGCTAAACTACACATGTTTAGAGAAAAATGGTCATTTTTTGAAGTGATCTTTAAAAATAAGAAAAAAGTTTAGCTATATGCAGCTAATGGAATTTTTCTCTTCAAACAAGTCTTATTTGAGTACATTTTTATTATCTTAAACTACACATTTTTTATAGTTAAACTTCAAAACATGCTTATAAGTAATCTTAAAATAATCAGCCATCAAGTTTTCAAGGCTTTTTGAAATATAGAACAAATTGTATCAATTAAGCCTCTACTCTACAAAGGTACTATAGTCTGTTTAGACCAAAAGTTAGTTATATTTGAAACTACTGAGAACCCTGAAGTACTATCTAGAATATTCAGAAGCATCCATATTGGTAATTATAAAATAACAACTAAATGGAAAGAAGCATTAAAAATCTGCTTCTATTGCAAAAAGGAAGGCCATTTTAAGAAAGACTGCAAAGAACTAAAAGCTTTAATTGAGGTGAGATAGTGCCTGAAAGAAGCCAAAGAGTACAAAGAAAAAATCAGAACCCAAAATATTTTACTTTTAGAAACAAGCTTTAGCTAAAACAATTCTTATATTAACATCTTTAAAGTAGAAGAACAAGCAAAAATCTTAACAAATGCAAAGGATACAACTTCAGATCCTACTTTAGATAATAAAGAAATGACACTAAAAGATACATTCTCAGAAACAGCCAACAACGAAGAACCTGAATCTACTAATATTACAGCAGATGTTAACAAAACAAATGAAATGAAAACAGAAGAAGCTAAGCCAACAGTTGTATCAGTTAACTCTAGAAACAATACAGAAGAAGCATTTTTTACTACAGTAACATATAGAAAACAAAAAACTAAGAGCAAAAGAAAAGACCAAGAAAGAACAAGTCACCCTTACAAAAATGAAGAAGGCTCTTTATTGAGCTGTCTACCAAGAGCTTAACACAAAACTAATAAAGTTCAGTGTAGCTTCATTTTTTTTCAACTTAAACAATGCTCAAAATTGCTACATTGAATGTAAAAGGTTTAAACAATAAGCTCAAAATACAAAAAACTTTTATTTTATTAAAATTATACAATTTAGACATAATTTTATTACAGGAAACCAATCTAAAAAATGTCTTTTTAAGGAACTTTCTATCTAAACAATGTGAGTTCAAATCTTTTTAGTCTTCCAAAACAGCAATACTAGTTAAAAAAAAAATATCAAGTTAATAAATACAAAAAAGTTACTAAATAAATGAGTTATCATAACCAAAATAGAAATTAAACAACAACATTTCCATGTTACAAATGTCTATGTGCCTTCTAAACAAAAGAACAGAGTTATTTTCTTTAAAAAATAGGTGCCTATTAAAGATGAAAGAAGCATTTGTGTTATAGATGGAGATTTTAACACAAATCTAAACTCCCAAAAAAACAGAATAAGCCAAGCAATAGTACAAAATAACAGTTCCAGAAAACTTCTAGAAACTCTCACAATAGAATACATTGACACAGCCATCTGCTCTAAAGAATAACCATTTCTTATATTTTAACAGTCTACACATGAGGGCCAAAGAATGGCAACTAGGCTAAACTATATCTATATTAAAGACAGCTATAGCTACTTATGTAAAAACACATCTACATGCTATGATAACTTAGACCATTTATTGGTTAAATGTGAACTTAGTCTAAAACTAAAGCACAACAGCAACTCAATATAAAGATTCAACAGAAAATACTAGAGTATCTTAGAACTCAAATCTAACATAATATAAGAGCTATAGAACATTCAAGATGTGGCCAACTGGAACCTATACAAGTGTTTAATTCAATCTATTATAAGATGATTCAAAAGTTAACCTTTATCAGAAAAAAGAATACAAAAGATATACAGAAAAATATGTAGTTTAAACAACAAAATAGCTAAAAATTCTAACCTAGAAGAGCTCAAACTAGTTATTAAAGACCTTGATGTAGAGCTACAGGAAGAGCTAACTATAATGTCAGACAAATGGTAAATAAGATCCAATGCAAAATGGATAGAAGATGGAGAAAAATCTACAAAATACTTCTATTTGCTATACAAAACTAAGCATTCATTAAGCTGCAGCTTCAAAATTAAAAACCCAAACAGCTCAAATAAAACTTCACAAACACAAACTATGAACTTAATTAAGAAGTCCTATTAGAAACTTTAGAAAAGTGAAGAAATCAATAAAGATGTTACTGAACAAATCACAAATAACTTAACAAAAATTACAACTTAGCAGAATGATTAACTAGAAAAACAAAAAAATAAATTAGTTAGATAATAAATAAACTTCTAAACAATAAGACTTCAGGAACTGATGGTCTAACATATGAATTTTACAAAAATATAAAAGAAACAATTCTTTTAACACTCACTAATCTGTTTAACCAAATATTAGAAACAGGCCAAATCCTAGTCTTATAAAGCAAAAGCCTTATAATACTAATCTTTAAGAAATCAGATGACCTCTCTAATATAAATAACTGAAGGCCTATATCATTAGTAAACTCAGATGCCAAAATCTTTATAAAGCTTCTGGCAAACCAAATTAACTCTATTTGTAACAAAATTATTAGACTAGCACAACAGATCTTTATTGCTAATAGAGCTATTGCAGATGCAGTACTGGATGTACTAGTAACTAAGAAACCAGAATAACCAATCAAAGCAGCACTGGTTACTACTTTTGGACTAGCAAAAAGTCTTTGACAGAGTTAATCATTACTTTTTACAAATTACACCTAACAAAATGAACTTTGGACAAAAATTTATTAAAATAATAAGTTTACTTTTTACCAGCCAAAGTGTACATATAGTTGATTCAGAATACATCTCAGAGCTTTTTAGAGTAAAAAGAGAAGGCAAACAAGGTAATTCTCTTATACTACTACTTTATGTCTTAGCTATTAACTCACTTATCAGTACAATCAACAGAGAGATTAAAGAAATCCCAGTCAATATCAAAATTTAAGATTGCAGCATATGCTAATAATATCTCTTTGGGAATTTGATCTCTATCAGACTGGAATAAAACTTTAGAAATCTTATACAACTATGAGAAAGCTTCAAATGCTAAAATTAACAAGACCAAATTAATTCTAATATCTATCACATCTAATGCTAAAAGAGTCAAATTCTCTGACCAACTAGATTTTAAAACACTTGACAATGATCAAAGCTCTATAACAATACTGAGTTACAATATCAACATAAAAGAAAATCTAGAAAAGTCTATTTAGGAAAATTTGACAAAAGAAATTAAAAATAAAATTAATGGACTTTTACAAAGAAACCTTTCTTTTAAGAGAAGAATTCTAGCAGCCAAAACTTTACTTATTTCCAAAATATGGTATCTGGCATATCTCCTACCTCTAACAAGAAAGCAACTAAATGAAATTAACCAATTACTAACAAACTAGATAAAAAGAAACTCTAGAATGCTGCCTCAATACTTAGTATTTTAGTTTAGCTATGAGCAAGGTAAGCTTTCTGCTCTCATTCTAAAGAACATGCTAGATGCTAAGCTATTCTCAACATGGCTTAAACTTCTATTAAGCAACACATTCTGGGCTATCACAGAAAGAGATACCATAACCTCAGACCTATATAGCAAAAGAAACATTTCAGTGCTAAATGCATTAACACAACTATTACTCAAAACTAAAGACTGGACCAATAGATAGAGACTATACCTAAATGCATAAAAAAGATTTAAAAAAAAAATAGAAGTCAATCAAACCTGATCTTGGCTTCTAGAAGAAATCAAAATAGGAAATATAATAGACAACTTATACAAGATCAAAGAAACTCTGAAAAGCCTTAACACTACAATAAATCTTTTTTTTTTATTATTAATGGTAAGGCCATGCTTTTATCTTTATTGAATATTTAATTGAGATTTTATATAAAGTACAAATTTTCTTTTAAAATATTATATAAAGAATAAAAGCTCAGACTAATTTATCTGTGACCTAAACCAACCAGAGTGGCCAAGGCTCATCTAGATTTGAGTGTTAGTAATTATATATAAAGGATTAGTTTGATATTTAATCTATTGGATATATCAAGAGTTTATTTTTGACCTAATAGAATTGAGTAGAAGAGGATGTGATGAAAGTGAGACAACATTTGAAGATGTATTATATTTAGAAGTTTGGATTGTAAATCTTGAGATACAATATGGAATCTAGTTAAGATGAAGTAAAAACTTGATAACAAGTGTTGTAACTATTTTTTTGAATGACAGGTTTGCAATAATGTCAATAAGTTCATTTGGTATTAGACCTGTTAGAGTTTAAAAAATTAAAGATAAATCTGGTATGCTGTGAATATTTATACTACTCAACAGCTTGATTTGGTTATATAAATGACTACAGTATTTGAAGTAGTGTTGAGTGTTTTAGTGTTTAAGATATGTTGTAATGAAATGTCTATAAGGCTGTATAGCAATTGATTAGATGGACAGGTTGTCTAATGAAGATGAGAACTGATTTGATAATATTGGTGACAGATAGATAAGTGTGAGTGGTATCATTTATGTAGAATGTGTGAAGTAGAAAGATCATTTAGTAGAATTTTAATTCTAAAGAATTTAAGAGTAGAGGACTAAAAGCTGTGTGAAAAGTTTGAGATCTTTTGGTTATTGTTGATATATAGCCATATAGCTTGCCAATTAACTTAGTTAAGAACTTTGTTCTATTATTGAAAGTGGTGTTGTGTAATCCATAATGTGTAAATATGTGCATGACATATTGTACAGATACTACAATGAGTAGATAATTTTAAAGAAAAGTTTTCAAGGTTAGAATGTATGCAGGGTTGCAAATATTGTAGGATATAAAGGTAAGATATGACAGATTGTAGTGGCTGCGTGCAAGTTGGTCTGCAAGGTTGTTGTACTGATCATCCTGATAAGCAGTAACTTTGTGAAAAATAATATGAATATTGTATGATTTGACAAAATTAATAAGTGTATTCCATAATAAGAAGTATGATGTATGTGTATAAGATAAATTATGAGTTGAGTTTGAAAGACTGTGATATTTAGAGATTACAGACTATGAGTCAGTATATATATGTATAGTACAGTTTCTGGGAGCAGTAATAAGGGCTATTAGGATAGCAGTAAGCTTAGCTTTAAATGAGCAAGGCCAATATCTTATTTGGGCTTGAAAGGTATGCATTATATTGTTGTTTAAAATTTAGACCCATCTAATGCCCATAGAGCATTGTGAGGTGTCCAGGTTGATGACAGAGCCATCTGTATAAAAATGAAGTTCTAATAGTTGTGCATTGTAGTTAGCAATTTGTTGAAGGTTGTTTGTTAAAGTACTGGGTTCAAATATAATTAGAATTAAGTATGTTGTAATGTTAATATTAGAGGGATTAGGAATTTGAATAGGATGTCAAATTGCAATCGAGTATATAATATCAAGGTGGTTGGCATTGAAGTTGAGAGTTTTGTTGTATGTATTGACTTGACCAAAGAATTTGAAAAAGAGATTAATAAGAATGTTGATTGTGCATTTGTTAGCAATTGTGTAAAAGTTAAGAAAGCAACCTGGACATATTTGTAATTGAATCAGTGGAAGTGAATATAAATGAGTAAATTGTTGTTCTATCTGGCATTACCAATGAGTAATAAGAACAGTTCCTGAAGAAGAAGGCTGTCTTCTGGCTTTGCCAATAATAATTTGATCATTAAGTACTATAATAAGCCATGGTTTTTTCTTTAAAGAAAAGTGTCCAGTTGAATAACTATAATAATTAGTATTAGGTAAGTGTAAATGTTGATAAAGAGTATAATTATATGAATGACTTGTAGTTTGGTCTTCTAGATAGTTAAATCAGAGTGGTTGTTTGTCTTTAGAAATTTTGTTTATACATGTAGATATGTGTTTCTAGTCTAAGAGGCATGAGTTATCAAATGTAGTTAGTTGATCTAAGTAGAGAATACAATGGTATCTAAGTTGTTTTTTGAAAGTTAAGTATTTTGGATATGATGAAAGTAATAATTCAAGTGGAATAGATCCTTCTTGAAAAGTGTGTGAAATATTATATAATGGGTTAGATGAAAATGTATACCAAGATGGTTAAAAAGTTGGATAATTTTAAAGTTAACAGTATGTTTGTTAGGCCCATCAATGATAGGGTTATCATGTATCAGAAACTAGTAGATAACCACAAATTGTTCTGAAGTTGCTGAAGCCTAATGTGAGTACTTGCTCCTAATAGATTAGAAGAATTAAGTCTCTTGGTAAAGTTTATGATATGATGTTGTAGTTAAATATCCTATATATTCTGAATGTTATATAACTGAGGGTGGAGTAGTGTGCTAGTGGAGATTGTGCAACTAAGTTTGGCTTTACTTTTGACAAGTCCTATATGACTTGTGAGCATTTTGTTGCATGTGTATTGATTAAGAATAATGTTATATAGTCGATATTCAATTGTGAAAATAATAACAGTGTTGATAATATAACATGCATGTGTATCAGTAATTTGTTTGGTACTTGCAATTTTAACAAGTTGTGATGATTCTGCAGTAATAAGTTTGGTTTGTTTGGCTTGTTTGTTGTTAAGTGTAAATCAGCATCCAAAGAATTTGAATAGTTTGTTTGGTAAATGAAAGTTGAGTGGATGGTTGTTGTATATAATAGGAGTATAGTTAATTTGTTTGTAATTAGTTGTAAGTACAGATTTGGATAAGTTAATTTGTATATTAGCCATGTTAAAGAATGATTCAGCTGCAGAAAAGATTTGTGATAGTTCTTGTTATGAGGATGCAATCCAAAGAGTATTATCCATATAGGCAAAAACTGAGCAATGTGATCTAAGCTTGTTATATGTTTAGTGTTTTAGATTAGCTAGCCAAGAGACTTGTATAGTATAGCCTTTGAAGTTGTTGTAAGTATATGAGATGAGTGAGTCATAGTAGATTCTCCATAAGAGAGAAGTGATAGTTTCACTCTGATCAATACCATTATGTACAGGCTATGATGAAGTAAGTTCAAGGTTTGTAATGACTTGGTTTTGTCAATCATGAAGAATGTTAGTAATAGCATTTATTATAGGATAAGGGAGGGCAAGACATTGTAAAGATTTTTGAAGAAGAGTAAGATTAATTGAGTTATATGCTTTACTTATATCTTGAGATAAGAGCCAAATTGGTTTATTGTTACATGATGCATCTTTAATAAGGTTATTAAGTATGTAGATTTGTATAGATATGCTATTGTTAGATAGAGCTACATAATTATAGCATGAAAGTATTGGATGTTGAGAAAACATAGTACTGATTTTAGTAGTAATAATTTTTGTATAGCTTTTTGAATATGTTTGATAAGACTAATAGGGTGAGTGAGACTAAGATCACTATTAAATGTATTACATTTAGAAATCAGATAAATTTTACTGTATTTATATTGTTTGGAGATTTGACATGAGTTAAAGCAGTGATTGAATAGAGCTATAATAGCTTTAATGCAGGTAGTACCTGCATGTTTAAGCATTTCATAACTGATGCCTGTAGGTTCACAAGCTTTTCCATTTGGAAGTTGTGACAAGGTTTGAAGTACTTCATTTTCTGTAATAAAAGTTGTACTATTGGGTATTAATATGTGGTTGTAGTTGATAGTGTGTATGCTGAAGCTGTCAAACAGTGCTTGGTCAGTTGGTTGATATGCAGTTCAGTCATGAAAGTGGAATTGTATATGCTGTTTTATAAGTTTAGGGTCTGTAATAAGTTAATTAGGAAGTTTGATATTGGAAAAGTGTATAGGAACTTTGTATCGATTAAGAATACTGTTAATAGCTTGTTTAGAGTATGTTGAAAGTGTTTTGCATCTTTTTTCAATTGCATATTGGATTTGTTGATGAAGTAGTAATGAGTTTTCTGTATAATGAGCATGATAAAGTTGTTTTCAGATATCTTGTACATGTTGGATACATGCATGAATTTGAGAATTATCATCTGGATCTAGAGTTTGAAGGTCACAGTGAAATCTATTATTAATAGTCTTAATTCTAGAGTTTATCATATTTATGTTGAGGTTGTTGTGAGTGTTTTTAACAATTTTTATTAGATGCCCAAGCTCTTTAAGTGATGTGTAGATTAAGGTAGAGTTAGAAGAGTAATAATGATTGTAGCAACATTTATGAGTTTTTTTGTTAGAGATAGAATGTATTGCAGTGTTAATTATTGAATGTTTAATCTTGTGCCAAGTAGTTTCAATGCTTTTATTGGTGTCACTATTGAGTAGTGTATTGTAAAGGCTGAGATTGTGAGAAAGAAAGTCAGCAAATTCTGTCCATTTGTCAGTTGACATAATTTGTAATTGAAGATTCTGTGGCTAATGCCAGTATAATGATGTGAAGGTTTACTATATGCATTAGTGAAAGTCCAGGTAAATATAAGAATAGAATGGTCACTAAGTTTTGAGGTATTGCTATCATCAAGTTTATATGAATGAAAGAATTAAATATTGAATGAATCAGTCCAGATATAATCGATACAGCTGTGGCTAGTATTGTTTGACCATATAAAGTGCTTGTTATCAACATGTGCACCAAGGTCAAACATGTTGGAGTAATGTAAATAGTTAATAAGTTTAAACTTGGATGAAGAGCTACAGATTTCATCATGTGTGTTAAAGTTTCCAAGTATTATTGGTTGAAGGTTGTGTTAAAGAGCTTGTTGGATCCATGTGATAACAGTATTTTGTGTATTGTTACATTTTTGCATATTAGTAGAAGAAAGGTAGACAGCTATAATTTGAAGTTTGATTTCACTTTTGAAAAATAGATCTAAAGCAATTGCTCCACCAGGATGTGTTTGGCAATTGTGTATATGTGGTTGTAAGTGTTTTTGGATCATAATGGCAGTACCTTCTGCTGAACTTTCTGAATTGGCCCAGAAGTAGGTGAATAAGTTGTTATTATGAAATTGAAGATTAGTACTGTTAGTGATTTTGGTTTCAGTAATACAAGAGATATAGATATTATTATAAAGACAATAATTTTGCCAAGCTTCTTTTTTAGTTACTATATTATAAACTCTAACATTATATGTGTAGATGTTTAAATAAAGGTCATATAAAGTTTGTGTAGGTGTAGATACTTGTGATGTAATGTGACTGTTTAGAAATAAATCAGGTAGAATGAAAGTAAAATTAGAGAGATTTGATCTAAGAAGGAGGTTGTAAAAGATGGGAAGAAGATAAGGATAAATAACAGTATGATTAGGTAAGAGGAAGTTATTTGGAAGATATATATAAGTTTTATTATAAGTATTGCTAATAGAGAAAGTAATACTAGAAACAGTGTTATTATAATTATGTTTGTCAATATGTTATATAAGAGATTGAATAGTTTGTCTATGAGAAAGAAGTGGTAAGTTGTAATAAAGGAGAAATTTGTTAAAACATATATGAAGATCATAGAAGTTTAAAGATATTAAGAATAATTTTCTGAGATTGTTTTCTACAGGGTTAATCACTGTATGCTCAGCTTTTACTGCTGTGCAAGGTATCAAAGTCTGCCCTGTACATTGGGTCTAACTGTTATAATCTTGGTCTTCCACATAAATAGGCTTTACTGCCTGCTTACTTACTTCATTTTTCTTATTAACTACTATGGATGTATTATTTAATAGGATGGCAGCTGCATTCATGAGTTTTGTAGAAGACAAATTTATTGAAAAAGAGCCTGTTTTTCTTGTTCTAAGAAGAGTGACTTTGTAATAGATATAGGTATCTTAAATTTAATATTAAATTTTTTATGTAGAATAGCTTCAGCTTCTGGTAATGCTTTTTTTTTGTAAAATTTAGTTATTGCAGAATAGTTAGGAGATTTATTATGAGTACAGTCAAAGTATGTAATGACACATGCAAGAAAGTCAGTATCAATAAATTTAGATGTAAGAAAGTTAATAGCCTGTTGTTTGTTCATTTTGTCAATATTGTGATTTTCTGCAACAGTATTTTGATAGATAGTTAGGTATTAGTAGAAATAGAAGGCTTGTTGTTTTGAATTAGTTCTAACAGAGTTAGCAAAGCAGGTATACTCTTCAGCCTTTACTGCCAGTTCATCTAAAACAGTAGTAGGAATTTGTTTAGTAAATATAGCTTCATGTTTGCCTTTAATATAGAATATTGAAACATCAAGAAAGAATTTATTCCAAACATCAATTTCTTTTGGATAGGTATTATATGATGTATCAAATATGTTTCTAATAAATTTATTTGAGTTATGCATAAGTTGTAGCTTAAGATTTGTTTTTTGAATATTATTGGATTTTTTTTCAGTTTTAAGTTCTTTTTCTTTATCAGATTTCTTTCCTTTTTCTTTATCTTTAGTTATAACTGGTTTAAGATAAGAACACTTAGAATCTGTGTAGGTAAGTATATGATGATTGGCATATTTAAAGGTTTTGTTGCATCTTTCATGAAGACTAGTTGGTTTTTTGAACTTGATTATAGTTGATAGAAGTTTTTTAAGATGGGTAATGAAATGATGTCTAAATTCATATTTAAGATAGTTTTGAATTTTGGTTTTGTTAATAGTATTAGAGAATTGGCAACTGTATATAGGAAAGATTTTTTCAAGCCATTCATTGAAGTGGTCAAATGAATTTTTTAAGGATGGTATATTATATTTTTAAAGAAATAGTGTTTTGGAAAGATTGAAATTAAGTTTGATATTGAATCAATTGTTCATTTTAATGAAGAAAAATTGGTGTTGTTTATCAACTTCAGTAACATCAGATGTAATGTTAAATCTTTTAGATCTAAGTTTGATATCTTCTGTGAATTTGGTATAGTTAATTGCTTAATAATTATCAGAAAGATATAGGTAAAGTCAGACTAGATTAATGCAAAATTGTAAACAATTGTGGGTTTGAATAGGTGGAATAGTGGCAGGTGAGGCAAATATTTTAGGATAATTAAATTTAGTAAAAAAACTGTTGTAAATTTAAGAATAAGTTTTTTAAATATTTCTTTGAGAATACTAATTAGTATTGTAGCAGCTTTGTCATTATCAGCATTGTGTTGTTAAATTAAGTTAGTAAGAAATTGAGGTCTAGCATCAGCTATTTACCTAATTAATAAGTAAAAGCTTGCTTTAAGTACATCTTGATTTCCGACTGCTTCTTTAATAACTTTACCAGAATAGAAGTTGTGAAGATGTTCTTTTAGAAAATTAAAGAGTTTTTGTAATATTTCTGTTTGTAGTTTTGTATAGTTTTGCATTTTTTCAGTAACTGAGAAGTTTGCTAAAAAGTTATATGATGGATTAAATTTGGGTCTTGTTATTTGACTATAAAACTAAACTAATTGAGATTGTTGTATTAGTTTTTTGTTGAGTTATTGTTTGTTTAATAGTGATGAAGCTTAATGTAAAGGTTGTTGTTGTTATTGTTGTGTTTGTTGAGTTTGTAATTCTTGTGATTTTGGTGGTATAGTGGAGCTGTCAATATTCATGTCATTGTTAGTAGTTGTTTCTTTAAAGTTAGATGGAGTAAATGTTAGTTCTGGAATAAGAGAGTTGTTTTGTTATTGATCGAATAAAGAGGTAATAAGTTGTTAAGTTGGAGTCTTATGTTATGAAGATGAATTTTGTTCTGGGTTTTCAATTGGTTGAGATTTGTGTTAATCAGCTAAGCTGATTTCTTTATAGATTTCAGCTAAGCAATTATTGTGATATGCTGTATTTTGATAAAAGGTAGAATTATTTTGTAATGTATGATTATTGTTAGTTGCTTTGCAGTTAATTGGAATTTGATATTTAGAACAAATGTGTATGTGAATAGTGACAGTAGGAGATGGTAGAACATTTGTTGCTAATTTCTTAAGTATTTGTTGAAGTTTCTTAACTTGTTTGTTGATTGTTGTTTCATTAGTTTAGATGTTAAGTTCATATGTTTGATAGTTTTCTGCAATGAATTGAGTATAAAATAGTTTACATATACACGTGACTGTTGTAGTTGTTACAGGAGCAGGAAAGAAATGAGTTGCTGGATGAATTATAAGTTCTATAGTAATACATTTTGTGGGTCTGTATTTGTCTGAAATAACTTGTACTTATCTGAGTTCTTTTTCATAGATAGAGATACCATAGAAATTTGCATGATTCTTAAAGAAATAATCAAGATCTAAGATATCTGGTATTTCTGTGCTAAGAGTAGACATGGTGTTACGAGTTTACTTAGAAGTTGGAGTTTAGGTTACTTAGTAAAATTTTTTGTAATCTTTGATTAAAAATTTTTAAAGGTTTAATTATAATATAAAATTAATTGCAGGGTATAATTTGTATTTGCAGGGGTTTGACTATAGCTACTGTGGCTGCTGCGGCTTGTGTAATCTTGTGTAACTTAGATGATACAAGTTTGTAACTAGTGTAACTGGTGTGACTGGTATGACTAGTATGGCTAATGTAGTACAAATTTATAAATAATTGTGTTATAGTAACTATTATATAATTGAGTACAAAATTTATTTTTAGCAAGTTAGTACAGGATGATTTGTAACAAATAAATTTCTTTTTAGAATAAATTTAATTTACACAATATAAAATTAAATGAAACCAATTTTAGAAATGATTTGAGGTTATACAAAAAACATTCTGAAAAAAAAATTTGGAGTAAAAACAAAAGAATAAAAAAAGAAAAAGAAAAAACTATAGAGAAGTTAAAGTTGTTTTCTATTATAATTCCATCAATTTTAGGCCTATAAGCTTCTTTTTGGTCTTGTTTTGATCAGAAGAGAGTACCTTACAACTTTTCTTATAACTGTAGAATAGGTTGACAAGATACTTTATAAAAAATAATTAAAGTTTAATAATGGAAGCCAAAGGTTATTTTGGTAGTGTTGAATTGCGCGTTCGAAAGTTATAGACCTGAAACTTTTAGAATATATGTAAAATTAGGAGCTGAACAAGTTTATTTAAGATACTAAAGTTGGTTATCTTAATAAAATAACCAGATATTAGCAATTTTAGTACTGATGAATTTTTAGTTATTTTTGTATAAAAAGGATTTATAAAAAGAGTTTTATACTACAATAAATCTCAAAGAAGGTTAGTTTGAATAGTTAAATATAAAAAGAGTTCTCAACAAAAAAAAAGAACATAATATACTGTTTTGTTTACCAAGCATTTCCTTTTGAATACCAACTTATACATATTAGTTAAAACAATTTAGGAGATAACCCTAACTGCCTACATACTACTCAATTACTTGAACACTTTGCTCTAAAGTGCCTTTTCAATAAGAAAATATGAGAAGTAACATAAATTCTTCAAATTTGTAGCTGAACCTATCCTTTCTACAATAGATAATATTTTACAGATCACTAACATAACCTCAGCTCAAAAAAGAAAAGCAGTCATCTGGATCCATATGAACACTTTATACAAAATATGGTGCTGGTATACTCAGACTAGGTAGAATGACAAAACTATATCCTTAGAGTTAATAACCAACACAATAAAACTTAAAATAAAGCATAAAATCAACTTATTATACACACTAGTAGCTAGGAAATTACTAACTAAAAATAAAAAACTTGATTCTATTCTAAGATTCATAAAACAAACTTTATAAAATATGTAATACTATACTGCTCAGACAGTATACTGGGTAGGTATATACAGGAGCTTAGTTTGGGGATTCCAATATGACAGAGTGGATGATCAGAGGGTTTAAATGGATAATTTTCTAGTAGGTTATAGGTATGGCATCTAGTGTAGAACCTTAGAGCGGACTACTTAAATAGGCAACCAAAAGTTGTATGCGTGACTTGTTGTACTCTCATCTCTGTAAAAATAGTTGTAATAGCTAACCCAATATAAAATCAATAAAGTATCGCCACAAGTATGACCTTAGCAAAAAAAAAAAAAAAATTCTATAATAATTAAATAATTACAAATAATATGTATACTTAAATGTGTTTTTGAAAAAAAAATAAAAAAAAAATAAAAAAATAAATTACTCAACTTTAAAAATCTTTCTAACCCAATTAATTTTTCATTTATTTTATCTGCAAAATCATTAAATATTTATGATAAATGATTTACTTATATGTTAAATTTGATTTATTAAAATTTTTACTTCTAATTTTTTTTTAAATTCTATTATTTTCAATTTTTTAATTTTTGATAATAATATTTTATATATATGTTGATAATTTAATTTAACAATGATAAGAATATTAATTAATTTATTTAAATGTCTTGTCTCTATAACTAAAAATAATAATTTATTATAAATTATGAATAAATTTATTTAAATTAATATATTTAAATTAATTATTTAAATTAATTTATTTAAATTAATTATTTAAATTAATTTATTTAAATTAATTATTTAAATTAATTTATGCTATATTAAAGATAGAACTAATGAATTTCAAATTTATCATTATACAAAATAGATCAAAATATAAGTTTAATTCAAAAATTTATATAAGACTATAAAAAGATAATTTTTTGATTCTTATACAGTAATTTTAAAATTCTAAAATAGTTATAACCACCTAACTTTTTTAAAATAAATTTTATATAAATTTTTTTTATTTAAAATATTTATTTTTATTTACCAAAATTTGAGATTTCTTTGGGTTTTATGTTTATTTTTCCCATTCTCTGGTTGTATCAGTATCTAAAAATTCTTTCAAATAAAGATTTGTTATTAAAAAAAAGTTTCAATACAATAAATAATATGATGAAATGAAGAAAATAATAACAAGCTTGATGACTTCTTATGCTCACAGAGTGAATAATTTTAATACAATAGCTGTGTGATATACGCACTAAAAACTGGAAACAAAAGCAAATATAGCAGTTAACAAGTAGTTCAAATAATGTACAAACAAGAACTTATATAACATCTTATTAATATATTATAAAGCATTTGATAGATGCTATAGATAATTGATTGTTCAAACAAGGCATCATGTAATAAATTATATGATCATCAGGCTATTTAAAAAATTATTTGCTATTAGTTATGATAACTACGACATTGCTAATGTTACCAGAAACAGTATATAAAATATATAGAATATAGTTTACATAAGAGTGAAATGATGTGTGTGATTTTTAACATATTATTAGGTTATCCTTCATTATGACCTTGTGTAGCACCACAAACAATACTTTAAAAGGTAAGTACCAGGAATGAATGCTTCTATACACAAAGTCTTGAATTGATTGACCCACATGACTTATTCATGGTTTAGTCAAAAAAAAAACTTATAAATAAGTAGCTGTGCAACATTGTCATGCAAAACCAGAAACAGAGAAACAATAATTACAGAGCTAGATACTGTAAAAAGATCTTTATAAGAGTATTTTTAGTAAGTACATTTCAGACATGTACATAATTTAAACATTGTAATTCTTTGATAGTCTATTATAGAAAAGAAATATTGTATAGTTGCCTGTAAATTAGTTTTAGGAAAAAATGCAATTATGGTACTGGACAATGATTTTGTAGTATGCCATAATGATGTATTGCTATATTGCATATTAGTGATGAACTTACAATATTAGGTGTTGTTAATAAAAAATTATACTTCAGATTGTAGGTTAGTTTCTTGTTGGACCCTATTGCTATAACATTTGATATACTTTAGTCTAATAAATTATAAACTTTGAGACCAGAAGGTAGGTATGTTTTGGCAGTACTTACTTTCTGCAAAGTTCACAATAATATGTCGAATATATTTTGATCTATTAACAAAATTTATTTTGGCTGAGTTTTTTGAATTACTCAAATTCAGCATAGTGCATACTAGCTTTACCACAAGAAATTCAGCACGAGATATACATATATATTCAGTTAGAACAAAATATTTAATATTCTCAAATGATCAACTAAAAATCGATATTATTTGTTATGATCAACAGTGTCATGCGGACCAATTAAATGCTCAGAATCACACAGACACATTTGAAATGCCTGTAAGCATTGAATGTTGTACAAACTTCATTTCTGGTATGAGCACATACATCTGTAAAATTATTTTTTTTGGCACAAAAATTAGTGACCCAATGTAAATTTAAAGTCCTCAATGCTAAATATTTTGTAATTTTCATT
>CAJVQA010001290.1:0-26420 GCA_910591915.1 Cetraspora pellucida | reverse complement strand
TGAAAGTGAAAGTAGGTAGGAAGTTCATTCAATAGGATTTTAATTTTGAAAGATTTAAGGTAGTTGAGTTTAAAGTTCATGACATTATGATTTTATTGCATAGCTATAATACACAGTATAAGGAATATTGGACCAATATGGTAATAAACAAGAAAAAAGGTTTAGGCATAAGAATATTGATAGATAAAAAGTAGGAAAAGCATGTAGAAGCAGTTAAAAGAATTAATAAATATATGCTAGAGGTGAGATTATATTTTAAATAATTAGAGTTAGTAGTATTAGGAGTATATATTCTATCAAATAACAAATCAATTAGCAAAAAAATTTAGCAAAAAATTGTAAAAGTAGTAACCAACAGGAAAAAATATATAGAAATAGTTATACTGTGAAATTTTAATCATACAGTAGATAATGTATTAGACAGACAATATCTACAAACATCAAACTATAAAAGGCTATTAATATTTAGCTAGCTTAGAAGATAAAACTTTATAGACTCATACTAAAAACTGTACTCGACAAAAGAAGCATATACATGGTCAAGTCAGAAGTTTGCAACAAGAATAGACTACATTTAGTTGTTAGAAACACTAGCATCAGGTCTACAAGAAGCTAATATTAAAGAAGCAGAAGGTTTGATAGATAGTGATTATAAGATAATAATAACAGAAATATGAGTAGAACATGTAATCACAAATAGCAGTAGGACAGAAATTAAACAGAGAAACCAAACAAGAACAATATATTTATATAAAGAAGCAAAACAAAAAGACTAGGAAGACTATGCAAAAAAGCTACAAAATTAGCTAGAATGGAAAAGAGTGTTAAAATGATTAAAACATAATAACATAAAAACAAAATATAGTATGAAGGTACTGAACCAAATGTAGAATGCAATAGAAGAAGCTATAATTAAAGTAGCAAACAAGCAGATCTCAAAGAAGAAGTAATTTAATACTAAGCTAAATAGAAGACTAAACCAGAAAAAAACAAAGAAACACAAGCACATTATCAAATTTCAGCAAATAATCAAGAAAACAAAAAGTAAAAAGAATCAAAAAGTGGAAAAAAATAAAGAAGTTGAAATAAATAACAAAATCCAAAGCATAGAGAAAGAGCTAGGAGTAACATTGCCAAATCTACACAGGCAGTAGTCAGAGCTTAGATAAATGATATGAAAGATTGGCAAAGAATATTTAAAAAGAAAAAAAAAGAAGAATAAGAATAGTACAAAGAAAACAGATAGAAGAAAACATAAACAAAAGATATAAAATGATCAAGACAGATCAAGATTAAATGATTGCCAGCTTATTAAATAAACTGAAAGATTGGATCAATGAGACCTAATATAAGGAATTAGAAGAAAGAATAGAAGAAAAAGAATAAGAAGAAACACTTAGAGAGCTTAAAGTAAATACAGTCCCAGAAATATTAGACATAAGCTACATATTAATAAAATATGCAAAGAAGAGATCACAAAGGATTTTTAGAGTCTTTGCAAATCTAATTTTGGAAAAAGGAGACATATCAAAGAAGTAAAAAATTGCACAAATATATTCAATTCTGAAAGATATAGACTTGGGTTATTACTTAAACAATATTAGACCAATAGCATTGATTAAGACCTTTAGGAAAATTGTCATGAAAGTAGTGACAAAAAGATTGGCCAGAGTGTTTACAGAAAGAAATATACTCAAAGAACTGAATTTTGCAGATCTGCCAGTGAACTCAACAAAGCAACTAATACATATATTAAACATGATAATGGAAAAGGCACAAGAAAAAAATAAAGAAGTATGTTACTGCTACAAAATATGAAAAAGACATTTGACTCAGTTCTATTCAAAAGCCTAGAATGAGCCTTGAAAAAAGTCAAGATCTTACAAAAAACAAGAAAATATATAAGCAATTTATTTTGTAAATAAAAACTCAAAGTTATTACAGCTTATAGTTTAACAGAAGAAATAACAGCAGGAGATAAAATAGACCAAGGAGAGGTGATTTTACCACTAATTCAGTGACTTTTCTATAATCCATTATTAGAAAGAATACAAGAAGACAAAACATTAGACTATATAGTAGAACAAAAAATAACAGAAAGAGCATGCAGTAATAATGTTACAAGTTATAGACAAGTAGCAATTGCATATGCTAATGATACAACATAGATTGCAAACAGCAAAGAATAAATGTTAAAAATTCTAAGCATCATAGAAGAGTTCTTTAAAGCAAATAATATTGAAATAAATAGATTCAAATTAAGTTTATAGTAATGAACACAAGAACAAAAGAAAAAAAAAAAATTACATTCAGCTATAATAAAATAATAATAAACCCCAAAAACAAAATTGTAAGATCACTAGAGATATAGCTAAATAGCAGAATAAGAGAAGCACTGATTTGTAAGAAAGCAAAAGGAATAGTTAGTCAAATAGTTAAAGATTTGAAATACAAAAAGATGATGATGAGCCAAATCATATATATAAACAATACAGTAATAATTTCTAAGCTAGGAATTCTCTTACAGTTAACAAAAATGTCAGAAAGAATGATTGATAAAATACATCAACCATTAATATGCTTAGTTAAATATAAGTATAATATAATAAGAACATCAAACAACTGCACAATTGAGTACAAAGACTTAGGTAATTGCAAAACACTAAGCCAAGAAATAATAACCAAACAAATAAGTAGCCTTTTCTCAAGACTCAATAGACAGAATAGTTTGGGCAAATTAACAAGACTCAAAATAGCTTAAGGATGCCAAAAAATAGACTTAACAGAAGATATTTAGAACAATAAAAGAGAAATAGAAATTAGAAAGTTTTGAAAAAATAATCTTGTCTGTCAAACAATAGCTAAAGCAAAAGAAATGAGTATAAACATCAAAGCAAAAAGACTCTTATAAAAAGTTTATGGACATGGTAAATGAATAAGAGACATGCTAGAAACAAAAATATGGATAGCAAGCAGTAATACAATAAATGAATAGGAGTTACTACACTTGAACCAACTTATAGATATGAAAGGTAATAACCTGATCATATGGAGACAACTCAAGAGTCTTCAAGGTCTGTCATGCAAAAAAAAGAAAGCTAGATGGTTTAGTAAAATAGAAGAAAAGATGCTAAGAATACAAATGAGCAGAAAAATACAAAACCACTACAAAGTAAGAAGATACAATACACAAACATTAAAGATTAAGTAGACAAAGATGACTGAAGACTAAAGGAAAAAAGAATAGATCATTCATGGACTAAAACATAACCAGCAATTGAGCAAAGTAATTAAGAAGAAAAAAAAAAAGTGTTGGCTAAGCATTGGTCAATGCATATAGAAGAAAGGAGAATATTGACAGAATTAAGTATATGCAAAGGTTGTAAAAACAGTTTAGAACAAATAACAGACAAGTGTAAAAAATGAATAAGATGAGATCACAACATGATAGTAATATTAGGATTGCTAATAAAAAAAGCTAACAATAGAATAAATGCAACATTAGAGCAGATACTAGAAAATAGAATAATAGAAAAATGAAAAAGAAACAAAAGAAAGTTATTAGGAATAAGACAAACAGAAGAATTAGAAATAGAACTGATCAGAAAACAAGAATTTGATATCAAGATTACAAATAAGTTAGTAGAGATATTGACATGAAACAAAAAAAGAAACAAAAAAAAATACAATTTTTATACTGATGAAGCAGTATACAAAAAGAAGGAAGAAAGCAATACAAAAAGAATGAGTATTAGTTAAATACAAGTAGAAGAGAAAAAAGATTAGCCAGAGGAGGAAACTGCATTGGAACTGGAAAGTTGGCCTTTAGCAACAATAGCAGAACTAGCAGCAATATGGATAGCAATTCTAATAGTGCCAGAAGAAAAAAGCATAGAAGTGTTTATAAACAGCATTGCAGCATTATGGAACATTAATAAAGCACTTTAAAATATAGAAGAGAAAAGAATCCTAAAGAAGAAAAATGCAATATGAATAATGAACATTGTAGGTTTAATTAAGTGCAAAAACATTAAGATAGAAATAATTAAAGTCAAAAGTCATAGTGAAAACAAGTAGAATGACAAAACAGATTCTTTTGCAAAAAAAAGAGCAAATTGCTGAAATAGAATATATACAAATAAAGTCAAATATGATAGGATAAAGTACTATTTAGAATAGAAAAACAAGAAAATCAATATATCAACAAGACTTCTTTGTAAAATAATAGCAAATACCAGAATAGGAGCCAGTTGAAGAGAGACAAATCCAATATAGATATTAGAATCAAAACAAAAAATACACTATATAATTGATCAAGGTTTTGAAAAGAAATGAATAGGACAAAAGAAGTTTATTGTACATTAAAAAAACTTAGCACAAGAAAAGCTATGGCAATCAAGTGCATAATAAATAGTCTGCCAACATTTGAGGAGCTAAACAGAAGAAGACCAGAAGTATACACAATAGCAGAGTGCCAAGTATATCAAGTTGGAGAAAAAGAAACTCAAGCACATTTAGCAAGTTGTAGTAGACAAAAGAGTTTGTAGAAGCAGATTCAAAAAGTTGCAATAGCAACAACATAAAACAGAATTAAAAAAACAGAATCCTATTACAAGTTCTATATAAGACATTATTTGAAGAAACAGAAGCTGAAGAAATTACAAACAGGAAAGTGCTAATAAAGGACCTTATAATGCTAAAAGTAAAAGAAAGGCTTGAGAGACTCTTAAGCAAGCAGGCAACACAGAAGTATATAAATACAGTAACAAAAACAGTATAGAACATCTTTTATGACCAAGTATAAAAGATGCAATATGAAAAAACACAAGCCTGAGAAAAAAAGACCAAGATAATGAATAAAATGAAAAAAGATGCTTGTGCAAGAAAGAAAACAAAGAAGAGAGTAAAGAAAGTTAAATAAGCAAAAAAAGAAGAAAGAGAAAAGAAAGCAAAAAAGGCAGACCAAATAAAGAAAGAAGCTTTGAAGACAATAAATATGCTTGTTACAAAAGAAAAAAGACCCTTTTGATATGACTTTAAATAGTTAAACAAGCAGTCTATCTCTAACTAAGATAGTGTGACAGGTTGTACTTAAGTATCATTAGGATAACTGAGTAATACTAGATTTAGATATTGGGAAATTCTATGTAATTGTATAATATATAGTTTCAAGAATCTTAATAAAATACTAGCATAACTGTTTAAGGTTAAAAAAAAAAATTTTTAATTGTAGTTAAGTAACTAATTTTATAGTATTATAAAGTAAAGCTTATATGAAATTTGATACAAAACATATTGTAATTACAGATTATAATAGAATTTTAAAATAATATTATTATTACAATAATCTGATTTGGTTACTGATAAAAGAATTTTTAAGTTTGAAGTTTAGTTTCTTAAAGTCTAGCTTTATAGTAATTATTATATTTAGAGTAATAGTAATCTTAGTATAAGAATTTGGTTCTTAAGAATCTATTAAATTAGACATTTTTTTAAATTATTTTTTATATTAAAATATAATAAATAAGAGTGTAATAAATAAAGAATATGACAAATAAAAGTAATAATAAATAAGAAAATATGAGAGTGTAGTAATTTAATAAAGTGAATAGGTTGTCAATCTTCAAATAATAGGTCTAGAGTTCAAATCCTAATAATGATAAAAATTTGCAATTTTTTCTATATTACAGTTAACTGTTTTCTGTAATTGATTATAATTAGATATCTGTAACCTATGTCATACTAGCATAACTAAAAGGTCTAGGCATTTATACAATGTTATATAAAAAAAACACAAACTAATACTAGGTAGTATGAACTTAAAATAAGTTCTTAGATCATATAAATCACAGGAACTAGATAAAAAGATAAAAGCCTACTTGGAAGATCTAAGTAGAGAGATAACTCAAACTTTTAACAATGCTACTGTAAAAACCAAACCTATAAGATGAAGCTAGAACTCATAAAGCTGGACAAATATGCTGGTCTTTGTAAAGGAACCAGATAAACCAATCAGGCTACTAGAATTTTTAAATTTTAATAAAAAAGAGAGAACATGTTAACTAGAGATATGATTATAATCTACTTTTCTGGACTATCTGAGTTAACAGCTTAATAAAACTTAAATTAAATACCAAAGTAGTAGAAATATGTTGTAAAATCAGTATTAGAATTAGAGTGAACTCTACAAGAGCATAGCAGTTTAATGATATGCTCTGACTACTAGTATTGATCTTAACTATAGTGATATCAGGTTAGCTATAAGAATAAGATATAAAAAATTCTAAAAGGTTTAGTACAAGGTCAAAGGTTCCTTATATGAGTAAACTGATTTAAAAGCTTAGTAGTTATGGCATATTTTTATTAGTATTGGCCAGGATCATTGGTAGAAAAAGATAGATAGGTGGATATAGAAACTAGAATAGATAGATAGGTGGATATAGAAACTAGAATAGTTAAATAAGAGAATCTACAAGCAGGATTCAGGTATGACAACTAGTATAGAACCTTTAGGCAGACTATTTAAATTAAACAATAACTAAAGTTGTATGAGTGACTAGTTGTATACTCTTTTCATAATTGCCTACTGTAGTTATAATGCAACTATTAGCTAAATATATTATTAATAAAATTCTGGGTCACCTTAATATTTTTAAAAAAATAAAAAAAATAAATAAGAAGATATAATATTTAAAATAATATCTAATATAATACTTAAATAATTAATATGATCAATATAACAAAAATTTGTATAAATTTATTAAGACTAAATTAGTAATATTGAGTTTTGTTTAAAATAAATAAAACAAAATCAAATTTATAAAATTAATTAGTAATCTTAATTAGTAAGAATAATCTACAAATTTGAGACATCTTAGAAGATCAAAGTTCTTTTCAAAAAAAATTTTTAGTAAAATTTAAAAGTTATTTTTTTTATTTTTTTTATTTTTTTGTTAAAGTTTTAGTCTTTGAAAAATAATGTTTTTATTCAAGTTCTTTTTAAATATAAATGTCTTTAAAAATATTTATATATAAAAAATTACAACTAGTTATATATACATTTTTAGTATTTAATTTAAGTAGTTTATTATATATTACTATATAAGTTTTATACAAAATGCTATATCTGCAAACCAACTATGAGTCTTGTATATTTGAACTCTCTGTATATGAAATTTCAACTTGTATCATAATGATATTTTAAAGATTACACCTATTTAAATACTTTATATATTTAAATCTTCTAGAACTACTTTATCTTTGACAAAAAACTTACTAAAATCATTCATGTTTTATATATAACTAATTTAGTTTTATACAATATGTTATAATTTTTTAATACTTATAGTTATAAAAATTACCTATTTAATTATTATGTTATACTATTTCTACTTTTGTAAAATTTACTAGAACTTCAGTACATATTCATATAATATTCTTTTTTACTGTACTTCTTTTTATTTAAGACTAACAGAACTTTCTAAACTTTTAATCTAGATAACTTAACATAATATACTTAGTATCCTTTTTCTTTAATGAATCTGATGACCTGGTTGGTATATATGCTTTTTTATATACTTTGCTATATAGTTTATTTATTTATTCTTTTTAAAGGTATTTCAAAGCTTTTTATTGATCAATAGTTAAATTATATCATTAAAAGTTCATGTTATTAAGGTGTAGTGACTTAGTGAAGTGGTCAGATTGTCAATTCTCAAGTGGCAAGTCTAGAGTTCAAATCTTATGAACAATGAATTTTAAAAAATAGGTCTGTGTCACAGTAACTGTCTCTGTCAATTAGTTGGATTAGTGTATCTGTAACCTTTGTTGCACTATCTTGAATGAGAGTTCAGGGCATCTATGCAAAATGTAAAATTATACCTATATAAAGGAATGTTAATAACTGGTGTTGCATAAGACTTCAGTGCAAACCTACAATAAAACCACTAAGTGCAGAAAACAAAAAAACTGAAGAGTTAAAAATCCACTTAAAAATCATGAATAAAAAGGCAGTATGGGCTTTCAATAATATTACTGAACTATTAGAAGATTCTAAAAAAGGATTACTAGAATAACTAGGATAGATTAGATAACAACATGTGTAGAGAAGCATATACCAACTAGGCTGCTGGGTTTACCAGAAAAAATGAATCTCAGGATACTATATTAGACCATCTGGATTAGTAGTTTGTGAAGTCTTGTAGATCTTGTAGATCCAAAAGTAGAGGGTGAAAGTTAGGAAAAGAAGGTATCAGGGTTCTAGTAAACTTTACAAGAATATAGCAGTTTAATGATTAGCTCTGACTGCAAGTAAAGGTCTAGGCCAGAGCAGTATTAGGTTAGCTATAAGTATAAGATACAGAAAGTTCTAGTGGATTTAGTATAAAATTAAACATGACTTAGTGATCATAGTATATTTGCAGAAATTCTGCAGTTAATAGGGTAAAAGTAGATATAAAAACTAGAATGTTTAAATAGAGAACCCACAAGTGAATTCTAGATATAGTAACTAGTGTAAAACTTTCAGGCAGACTACTTAAAATAGACAATAACTAAAGTTGTACAAGTGGCTAGTTGTATATTTTTTTTATGATTGCTTTTGTAGCTGTTGTATACAATAGTTATATGCTAACTAATTATCAATAAACTTTTAGATTACAATTACTTACCTTAACATTAAAAAAAAAAAAAGTTCATGTCATCTCTTTATTCAAGAATTTCTAAATAAGCTTTCAGCTCTTTGGTTCATTAATTTATTACATCTTATTATAGGTTTATATTAAAATTTTATATAATATAGTTTTAATATTTTTATATATATATGTAATATATATTATACTTTATATAAATACTCTAAGCTTTCATTTAAGATAATGTAACTTAAAGTTACAGATACACCAATTTAACTGATTATCAAAAGACAATATATTATAATACAAATATAATTTTTAAATTTTATTGTAGATAGAATTTGAATACTAAACCTGCTACTTAAAAAATGACAACCCAATTATTATACTATAATTGTTATTCTTTTAAAAATTATTTATAAAAGAGTTTAAAATATTTTTATTATAAAACTATCAGTTTTTAATTATATAAAAAGTATTATATATTAAAATAAAATAAAAAGTATACTGAATCTTTTTATTCTAAATATCTACTATAATTTACTTAGTAAAATATTAAGTATTTAATATAAGAAAAAAGTTATTTAGTTTAACTATATCTCTGTAATAAAAACCTTTAAAGATACAAAAGTAAACTGCTTATATGTAAAATTTTATAAGAACCAATTTTACTTAAACAACCAAAATATGTTTACTTAATAAAAATTTAAAAAAAGTGCAATTTTGTTAAAAAAAATTTGGTACAAATAATTATCAAAAAAAGTTAGTAATTTGTGTTTCTTATTAATAAATTATTTTTAAAATTTTATAAAAAGAACTTTTTAATACTAAAAATTTACAAACTTAAATTCAAAAATTAAAATTAATAGCTTCTTTCTGTTAAATAAATATGTCAATAATTTGACTTATAATTAAAAAATTTTATATATGATATATCAACTAATAAAAAAAATTGCAAATAAATGAATCAATAGCATGATTAAAAATCCATTTATTAGTTGAGATTATGTTAATAAAACTTGTAACAATTTATGGTTTATGATTGGTCAGTAATTCTGTCAATTGTTTTTATTCTATAAACAAGCACTTCTAAAATGTATTTATTATAAAAAATAGTCTTATATAAAGTCAAGCTGATTAAGAAATCTTTGAAAACCATTTTTAGATCTTGAAAATGTGTTTAAAAAGCTACAAGTTTATATAAATTTATACCGATTTCTGCTACCTTTATACAACTTTTCTTTTGTAAAAAAGTTTAGTTTAAAATCAAATTATTTATATTGTATAACATGGTTGTAGAATTGAATTTTTTAGCCAATAAAAGGAAATTTAACCATGCTTGAATTCAATAAGTTTCTGACGTCTTATAATGTCAGTAATAATTTATTTAATTCATGACGCTATACCAATTTTTTCTATATTAATCTTCTTTTACGATAGGTTTGACTTTGTTTTGACCTTTTCTTTTGATCGTACAATATCATATATTTCCATTCATTTAAAGCTTCAATAATATCCAAAAATATTTGTTTAATTCTTTAGTATGACGTATTTCTTCCTCAATACAGTAATTTCATCATAAATATATTTCTTTAAACCAAGATAGCCCGGAATATGACAGATATACAGTACATATATACGTACAGTACGTACTTATGAATGATTTTTTATATTATATTGAAAAAAACTTGCAGCTACAAATATAATGCAATGCATTGACCTTTGTCAATAACTCGTATAAATACGCCAAAGTATTAAAGAAAATCCCCTAGATTTTTGAGTAAAAAATCTCAATAAATTCCTTAACCAGAGGTAGTACAGAATCAAATTATTTTTTTTGAAGATATTTCTAAAAATTTATCTGCCCATTCTCTATTTCGATAAATTTATTAATAATTTAATTAATGCTCTACTAATGTAATTTATTTTCTTGAAGTTGTTTCTTCGATACTTTTTCCCTTAGTCTAAGAAAAGAATTTATTTAATTACTATATACAAGTTTATAATACTTTCCATAAAAAATAAAAGACAAACCTCCGGAACAAAAATCCAGGTAAGGATCACAAAGCAAAAGGTAATTACGCCAAATACGAGAAAAGTATATTCTTTTAAAGCCTCTTTCATAACAGGAAATATGAAGGATACAAGAAAATTTAAGGTCCAATTTGTACCTAAACATATTGAACCGACCAAGCTTACGAAACGTGTTGGTATAACCTCTGACATAAATATAATGAATATAAATGTGATTAATCATAATGTAATGATAGTAATATGAAATTTTACTTATAGAAAATATTATTTAAATGTCATACCTGAGATGATAAAGAATGGTAAACTTCCAAGAGCGATACCAAAAGTAGTAACATGGAGTAAAACTTTGAAAACCAATGAAAATTTATCAGAAAAGCTATATACTTTTCTATAATCTCGATTACTCAGAAGCTCAAATCGCAACCCCATATTGAATTTTTGGAATCGTGATTCGGTCTTATGAACGGCCGAGATTATAAGTATTTGGATTTCATAGCGAACCCACATCTATTATATTCAGTAAAAACAATAGTGAATTCTTACATGCGATTATAAGAAGAATATTATATCGATATATAGATCCAATAACGATCAAAAGACATGAAACGGTAACACCAATCTCAGATGTTAATAATAATGGTCTTCTTCCTACTTTATCTATAACAAATGTTGATATTAATGTAACTATCAGGGTTGTGCCGCTTATGATTATCGATACGTATTTTGCCGAATCACCCATGACATTTAAGAAAATTGCAGTACTATTAAATTATTTAATGATTTAGAAATATACACATTTGATAAGATAATATTATTATGATCAAGTTACCTATAAACGACTATTCCTTGGATACCACTAAGTTGTTGTGCAAGATGTGTTCCAATACAAACGAAAAACATCCTGCGACAATATGAATCTTGCAAAAGTTCTTTAAATGAAGCAGATTGCCTTATTTCAAGTTGATTATCAGTGTCAACAAGAGAACTTTGTATATATTTTTCACCTTTCTCGATATTATTATCATTAATCACATTAATCTGTTTTTCGGATTGTCCCTGAATAATTTCTTCAAATTCTAAATCAATATTATATCCCTTTCTTAATTTTTGTAATGTCACTTTCGCTTCATCAAATTTATTTTGTGAAATTAAATATCTTGGAGATTCCACTCCCATTATAGGCATTACCACCAATTGGAAGATTGCAATTACTGACGTCAGAGTTAGGAGAATGCGCCAGCCAGGAATAAATGATAATGATAAACCAACAAGTTGAGAAGCAACTCCTCCAGTCACGGCAGAAACTTGATAAACAGAACCAACTAGTCCACGTGACTTTATGGTCGAAATTTCACCCAAATATATCTTGGTTTAAAAAAAAAACAAAAAGAGTGTTATTATTGTTATCGTTAAAAATATCAAAAAAAGATTTAGGCATGTACCGGAATAACGGCAGAACCAACACCGGTTCCAATCCCAGTAATAATACGTCCGCATATAAACATTACTGGATTTACGGACGCACCGAGAAGTACACCACCGATTATCCAAGTAAAAGAATTATAAATTAACACGTTCTTTCTACCAAACATTGTTTGTAATCTACCAGCACTGAGACCTCCAAAAATAGCACCCATTGAATGGCTTCCTACCGCAAGACCCCTATTTTACATTAAAATTAGACTATTGTTTTTAACGTTAAGGGACGGGTGTTTCTATACCTTCACGAATGGGATCCATCTGGTACAAGTATTCACAACTTATTTTGATAAATTTTGATATTTAATTATATCCTACACACGCGCAGTTTAGCTTCAACGGTTGCAACTACATAATAGGTCGTTTATTCTTAACTTTGGAAGGACAATAGTTTGATTAGTACATTTATAGCTCTGTTCAATCGGCTAGCGCTGGCCGATGACCTAAGTCATAACATTTTTTGACATTACTTCAGCCATGCAATAATTTGACTTTTAGTCATAGATACTAATAAATTTTTTTTTACTATAGTTTTTACTATATTAAAGGTCATATAGGTCATCTAAAGTTATCGGCCAACACTGTTAGTCAGGTTCTCATAGGCAGAAGTTTGCTAATAAATTTACATTATTTATACAGTTTAGAGTACTTTTAAAAAAAAACGAAAACCAACCATAATAAGGTAAAAAAAAAAACCATATAGAAGGTTTCATTAGAGCTGTAGGACTCCATAGCCAAAAATAAGATCTAATTCTCGTCCGTTTAAAAAAGTTAGTATAGTAATAACTTCTCAAAACCCGATAAAATCAACTTATTACTAAGCTAATTTTTTTAAACGGACGAGAATTAGATCTTATTTTTGACTATGGATCCTACAGCTCTAATGAACCTTCTATATGTTTTTTTTTTTTTTTTTACCTTATTATGGTTGGTTTTCGTTTTTTTTTAAAAAAGTACTCTAAACTGTATAAATAATGTAAAATTAAATTGAATTTATTAGCCAATCAGACGACCTTTTGTCTATGAGTCAGGTTCCCATTCATGAGTGTAGAAATCGAAATATCCGACAAGTTTACCAGAGTAAATTTCCCATTGGAAGGCAGTCTGGCACTCCTACTCCTTGTACGTGATTATAACCATTTGAACAATTTCTAATTGTTTGTTCTTTCATTTACAAAAGAAAAATGATAAAATAAAAATTGAGAACAAAAATAACATGCATTTACGTACAAGTATACCAAGATCCACTCTTTATTACAATAAATACCTGGTATATTAGTGATGATTGTATTAATTCCATTCTCAAAGCCACCGATTACAGCTAATAGAGTAAGAATAATACAATAAAATGATAGTTTTGCATTTCTTGAGTCTTGAATTGAAGAGTTTTGTTCAACGTTTGAAGAGATCATGCTTTTTTCGTAAAATTGATTTTTTTTTGAAAATAAATCGATTTGTTTTAAAAGATTTTCATATTTATTTATTTATTTGTCTTTATTATTTAAGATCTTGTGGACTGTAACTCAATCAACCTAATTCTTCTAATTGTCTCATGTTCGACCAAAGGGCGACTATTTACAGTTGCGAATAAAAGAAGCTTTATTTTTTTTGCCACATGCAGCACAAACAGCCAAATCCCAACAGCTTATTCATAAAAAAAAAAATCTTTTAATAATACAAATCGTACATAAAACCATTCAAGCTAAATATCTTGGTGGGCTTAAAATTTTAAAATTATATATTTTTAATAAAGCAATATAGTAAAGAATTAAAAGGAATTTTATAATTAAACAGGCAATTTGGCTACTTGGTAGTTTAAAATATCCCACTTTATCTAAATTTGTCCATCTTAATACTAACTTAGCTATATTAAAATTTTGGAATTTGACCAGGTGGTACATCACGTTGAATTGTAGGTTTAGAATCTTAGAATCCCAAGTTGACACAAAATCTAAAAGCAACTTAAATTTGTAAGTAGGAACGGAATTTAAGTGGATTTGGAATTTCCTATTTATATTAGGGTTAGGGTAAGGGTGTCATATGATAAAATCAACCCCCAAAATGCTGGTTTTATATAAAAATTCCGAATCCTTTCCACTTGCAACATACTATAATAAATCGGTAAATTTAATATGTACGTAGCAACTTAAGTTGATATTAAATTCAATATTGTAATCGATTGAAATAATGATAGTTAAGTAGACCCTCTAATGCATCCTTCCTAAATGTAGCACCCCTCTAAATACACAATATTTGACTGGTTCATGTATCCTCTGATCAATTCAGTCACATGATTATTACTATGAATTTTTTTTAATATTTATACTCTATAATTTATATAAATATAACAATATTTTATAAAGTAAATATTATTTAGGCTCCAATAAAAGTTATCGAAGTTTACGATTCTAACGATAGTAAAAACGCTAAAATCGGCCTAGTATTTCTCGAGATATGAAATAAACAACTGTATAAATTTTAGACTATTGCTAATTTTCACTCTAGGTGATATTACCTGGTTGTATAAAAACCAATCAGATCGCCGGATATCGTGTAACCAAACCAGATTTTATTATAAAAACCACTTGTAATAAAAATTTTATAATACCAGGTAACATCACCTAGAGTGAAAATTAGTTATAATCTAAATTGTATATAATATTGAAAACATTTTTATTCATATCTTTGAGAAATACTACAATTATTATTAAAAGTCTTACTTAGTAAAAAAAAGAAGTTAATTATATATTAATGCAGTAATGTTAAATATATTAATCGAATATCATGTGATTATGACACTACTGCAATATTAGTATTTAGAAAGGTCTGACTATACATTATCTTTATAATAATATTTAAAATATTAACCTCAATACTATTTATCATGCATTTAATGTCGCGGACCATAATGAAATCTGATTAAAATAAAATGAAGGATTTCTATTTGACCCTTTAAAACCCATTTATACTTGGTTATTATAACTTCTACTTCTAAACCCTACTCCTGGCCCTAAAAAAATACACCTCAAAAATTTGTATTTTTCGGTGGCTTGTATATTTGACACTATCACTCATTTTATTTTAATTTAATTATTTGAAATCAATGATTCGCAAACTTTATTTATTTTATTATTATTATTGTCCGAAGCGTAGCGAGGACGTTTATACTTCTACTCCATTTCATGCAATGTCCGTTAAAGATAACCAATCAAATTTTTAGATTAGGTAACACGACAGATTCTTGCTTCGGACTTATAACGGTTCCCGTTTTCCTAGTTCTCTAGAGGGACGTCATATGGCGTTAGTTTTTATTTATTTTGATTTGTAAGCTTATTCGTATAATAAGGCTTCTCATTTCATCTCCGGATAATACCTATTTAATTTCCTAATTTCAAAATTTCAAAGCAGAAATAGGACTTTTTAAACCTCTTATTTTCGACATAAGTTTAACTTTGAACCATCCTATTGTTAGAATTCTATGTTTATTCGAATTCAACCTAAGTGGATTTTAAATCCATTCCGACGTACAACATACAGAGAGATACAAATTTTCTTACTGTTCTCTAAATGCCCAAAAGGATTTTTGTGTGTGTCGGATTTTGATTGATAATCAACTGCCCCAGGATCGCCGTCAAATTTTCACTTTCACGTGATGATCATCCAATAACGAGTTTCGTTTTAATGTAACGTTACACGATCAGGAAGATCAAAACAAAACGTTCGCTTTCAAAAATCGCTTATTTCTCAAAAACTTGCATAAGAAAAAAATTCCTCGAGTGATTTTACTATTACCTCACTGAAAACTAGCCCTATTATAAACGCTAACCCTAACTTAAACGAATTTAAATATTTTTAAACGCTGTCACGTGAAAGTGAAATTTTGACGGGAAGATTTGATAATCAGACTGATCCTTAGTTTAATTAGCCAATCAAAAACTTTCGGACTTTAAATAATTTCTATAACGGCATCAGTATAAAATTATTCCTAAGCCGCAAATAAGTATATGCAGATTAGTTCTGCATCATGTCGGGCACCAAAGCCCGTGTCATAGGTGGGGTGGTTATTATATGTGACCCAATTAAGCCAATTTTTTAATGCGAATGTATTACACAGATGAATCTAACTTTCAATAATAATTTATTATACGAAAGTGGTAGATTTTTGAAATCTAAATCCTCTCGCGGTATTAATTCTTTGAACTTAAGAATAACATAAAACAGATTAAAAAAGCAAACTTTTTAATTTGCTGTGAAGGTTTTTCTTTTTGCATTTAAAATTTTATAAATTTTAATATTTTATAATCTAAAGTTTATAAAATATTAAAATTTTAAATGCAAAAAGAAAAATCCTCACGACAAATTAAAAAGTTTGCTTTTTTAATCTGTTTTATGTTATTCTTAAGTTCAAAGAATTAATACCGCAAGGGGATCAAAATCCATCACTTTCGTATAATAAATTCCTATTAAAAAGTGATACGTATTCATTTTATAACAACACATTCGTATTAAAAATTGACCTAATTTTTAACTATGGGTCTACATATAGGTTTAATTTAATTAGTTGACTTACCACCCCAGTGCCATAGGCACTGAACTGCCAGTCTAAAAAAGTGCCGGGCACTTTAGTGCCAGGCTAAGAAAGTGCCTGGCACTTTAGGTCTGGCTACGTGTCTAGTACCTTTAAGCCAAAACGAAACTAGGCACAAAAGTGCCAGGCACAAGGCACAACAATGCTGGACATTTTCAAGCCAAACAAAAAATGCCTATGCACATCCCAGGCTGCAGATCCCTAATACAGATATACGGTGTGAACTTTCGTAAAAATGCGACTCGGTCGCTCCACAATCCAGAATCTCGCGTAACCAGATAGGTAACCTTGCGAAAGAGGAGTACGTAGAAAAACTCTTTTTTTCATTACCAATATAAAATATTCCGGTGCAAAACATTAAAAACAATCTAAAATCTTACGTAGATTTTTGAGTAAAAAATCCAATACCAATTTTTAATTTGAATAAGATATAAAAAAAATTATCTGGCCATTCCCTCAATATTTATCCATTTTAATAAATTAATTAATAATATAAATTTGTTTTCCTACTAATGTTATTTATTTGCTATTTGTTTTCCTGAAGTTATTTCTTCGATACTTCTTCCCTTAGTCTAAGAAAAGAATTTATTTAATTATTATATACAAGTTTATAATACTTTCCATAAAAAAATAAAAGACAAACCTCCGGAACAAAAATCCAGGTAAGGATCACAAAACAAAAGGTAATTGCGCCAAATACGAGGAAAGTATATTCTTTTAAAGCCTCTTTCATAACAGGAAATATGAAGCTTGCAAGAAAATTTAAGGTCCAATTTGTACCTAAACATATTGGACCAATCAAGCTTACGAAACGTGTTGGTATAACCTCTGATAATAATGCAGTAATGTGAAATATAATGTAATTAATTATAGCATAGTATAGTAATAGGAAAATTTACCACAAAGGTGATTTAAATGTCATGCCTGTGATAATAAAGAATGGTAAAGTTCCAAGAGCGATACTAAAAGTAGTAACATGAAGTAAAACTTTAAGATAAAAAAAAATTTATTAGAAAAGCTGTATACTTTCCATAATCCCGATTACTCAAATTACAATCCCGTATTGAATATTTGGAATCGTGATTCGGGCTCCTGAGTGGCCGGAATTATGAATGTTTCCATTGCATTCCTTTAATAAATTATAATGAATTTCTTACATGCGATTATAAGAAGAATATTATATTGATATATAGAGCCAATAACGATCAAAAGACATGAGATGGTAACACCAATCTCAGATGTTAATAATAATGGTCTTCTTCCCACTCGATCTATAATAAAGGTCGATGTTAATGTAACTACCAGGATTGTACCGCCTATGATTATCGTTATGTACTTGGACGAATCACCCATGACATTTAAGAAAATTGCAGTACTATTAAATTATTTAATGATTTAAAATGATGTACGTATGATAAGATCACATTATTATGATAAAAATTACCTATAAAAGACGATTACTTGGATTCCACAAAGTTGTTGTACAACGTGTGTTCCAACACAAACGAACAACATTTTGTGGCAATATGAATCTTGTAAAAGTTCTTTAAATGAAGCCGATTTCTTTATTCTAAGTTGATTATCAGTGTCAGCAAGAGAACTTTGTATATGCTTTTCACCTTTCTCGGTATTATCATCATTAATCGCATTAATCTGATTTACGGATTGTCCTTGAATAATTTCTTCAAATTCTAAATCAATATTATATCCCTTTCTTAATTTTTGTAATGTCACTTTCGCTTCATCAAATTTATTTTGTGAAATTAAATATCTTGGGGATTCCACTCCTATAATAGGCATTAGTACTAACTGGAAGATTGCAATTACTGACGTCAGAGTTAGGAGAATGCGCCAGCCAGGAACAAATGATAGTGGTAAACCAACAAGTTGAGTGATAACTATTCCAGCACAGACAGAAGCTTGATAAACGGAACCAATTAGTCCACGTGACTTTATGGTCGAGATTTCACCCAAATATGTCTTGGTTTAAAAAAAAACCAAAAAAGTGTTATTATTGTTATCGTTAAAAATATCAAAAAAATATTTGGCCATGTACCGGAATTACGACAGAACCAATACCGGCTCCAATCCCGGTGATAGTACGTCCGCATATAAACATTACTGGATTTACGGACGCACCGAGAAGTACACCACCGATTATCCAAGTAAAAGAATTATATATTAACGCGTTCTTTCTACCAAACATTGTCTGTAATCTACCCGCACTGAGACCTCCAAAAATAGCACCCATTGAATGACTTCCTACTGCAAGACCCCTATTTTGCATTAAGATTATTGCTTGTTAATTTTAGGGGACTAATACTTCTACACCTTCACGAATGGAAACCGTCTAATATTTAAGTATACATAATACTGAACTTAGTTTGATATCCTATACATGCGCAGTTTAGTTTTAACTTTATGATTACAATAGGTCGTTTATTCTTAACGTTAAGTACAGAAGTAAGGACAATAATTTTATTAATACATTTATAGCCCTGTTCAATTATTTTTATCCTAAGTCATAATTAAAGTATTGTATTACAGGATTAGTCGGCTAGTGTTGGCCGATGACCTAAGTCATGACATTTTTTTGATATGGCCTTAATCATATAATAAAATGAATTTTGATGATAGGTTATATTGGTCATATGAAATATTCTTTTACTATATTAAAAGTCATAAGGATCATATAGGTCATCTAAAGTTATCGGCCAACGTTGTTAGTCGGGTTCCCAATCGTGAGTGTAGAAATCGAAATGTCCGACCAATTTTTATCAAGTTTACCAGAGTAAATTTCCCATTGGAAGACAGTCTGGCACTCCTGCTCCTTGTACGTGATTATATCCATTTGAACAATTTTTAATTGTTTGTTCTTTCGTTTTACAAAGAAAAAGAAAAAATCAAAATCAATTTTTACAAAATAACATGCATTTGCGTACAAATATATCAAGATCCACTATTTATTACAATAAATACCTGGTATATTAGTAATGCCAGTATTAAATCCATTTTCAAAGCCACCGATTACAGCTAAAAGAGTAAGAATAATACAATAAAATGGTAGTTTTGCATTTCTTGAGTCTTGAATTGAAGAGTTTTGTTCGATATTTGAAGAGATCATTCTTTTTTTCATAAAATTGATTTTTTGAAAATAAGTCGGTTTGTTTAAAAGATTTTCATATTTATTTATTTATTTGTTTCTTTCTACGTATTATCTAAAATATTGTGGACCGTAACTCAATTAACCTAATTCTTGTGTCCGACCAAAGAAAAACTATTTGCAGTTGCACATAAAGAAATTTAAATTTTTTTTTTCCTATGTGCAAACAGACTTATCCTAACAAATAAATTTGACTAAATTTAATGCTAATCCTTGTTCACAAAAAAAAACAACAAAACAAAATCATTTTATTAGTGATACGGACCGGTGCCAAACCCTTAGGCTGACCGGTGCCAGGCCAGTCGATCGGCTGACAATATTTATTAAAAATTTTTCAACCACAAATAGTCTCATAATTTGATCTCGTTCACTTACTGATTACAGGAGAGACCGTCGATGTTTCACGACTGATCCTTCACCCGGTGTGCAACACATAAAAAATTTATTTTACAATACCAGATCATTCCACTAGTACATGTTATGATTATAATCCAACATCATTTTTATTATAGTAAAATGGTGTTGGATTATAATCATATCATGTACTAGTGAAAATGATTTTTTTATGCATAGCACACCGGGTGAAGGATAAGTCGTGTAACATCAACGGTCTCTGCTGTTCTTACTTATAGGTCAAGATACTACATCACTACACCTACGTAGCTGAATTGCTTCTCTTTAACATCATTTGGGTAAACGATTTATGTTGCACAAGTAAAATGATACGTATTCAATTAGGAGTCAATAAAGTTACCTGATTGCTGCAGAATTTAACCTTATTACGTCCTATTAACATCTATTGCTTACCGTTACGAATTTTGGCGCCAAAAGAGGTCAATCGGTTAATACGTAGAGTTAATTAGTACAACACATATAAAATGATATTCAATAGATCAATAGGTATCAATCAGAATAATATTATGCATATTGATACCCTATCGACCTCTTTTGGGCCAAAATTTGGCAGCAATAGAGATGCCAATTTGGTACCCTATTGAATATCATTTTACATGTGCAACTTAGCGTTCTCAATAAATAGAATAAATAGACACATATGCAGCAGACTTTAATCATTACCGAAACCATTGTGTCGTTACTTTAATTAGAAATAATAATTCATTTTGATTCGGGAAATCTTGATTACAATCCTGCATGCTTTATGAATAAAGTAGTACGTATATATACATATTCGTAATACGGTATTATGTATACGTATATTTGCGCTTTACGTATAAATAATATTTAATCATATATGTAAAAATTATTTGTAAAGATTATACGTAAAGTTGCGGGCATATAATATCTGATATGAAAAGCTACATTACGCAATCATTTGGTCCCCAAATTTAAATTTTGGTTATCAAATTATATATTAATCAATCAATGTTAAACCTTGAAAAAAAATTTCGGACCCTTGATCGTACCGACAACGAGTCTAACCCATATATATGTTGTGCCTCATAATGACGTGAGCCTCAACTGACAACTGACGCACCTCAGATATCAATCATCAGGTAAGGTGCCTCAGATAATCAATCGATATCTGAGGTGCGTTGACTGTCGTATGATGCAATTATTAAAATATACAAATATATAAATTATTTTATTTTTTGATTTATTTTTATTATTAAAAATAATAATAAAAAATTTTATTTATAAATTATAAAATACATATAGCATTAAGTTTTATTTTGACATAACCATCCACTATGGCATTGACTACCACATTTAGCATTATTTTTTTTACAATGACACTTCTTAGAATTGCATTCATTTTTGCAATAACAAATTGCAGAGGATGAGCCCGCACTTTGAAGTTGTGCTGCTTCTCTAATTGATATTTTGTTAGATGGTATATTATTAAGTTCAGGAAAATCATTAACACCCAAAGGTTCAAGTTCGCCAGCACAATAATAAATGTCAATAATGCCAAATTTTGAACCCAATTGATAATGATCATTTTCGGTTTTAGCTAGTATTTTACATGGTAAAGTTGGCCTGTCAATGCTAAACTGATCAATTTTGGAAATTGTAATTCTTACCAAATTACTGACTACATATTCTAATACTTGCTTTTTGCCTTTAGACATCTGGTTCGCCATTTTTTCAACATATTCTTCTAGATTTTTATGAGCTGATTAATGTAAAATTTCATGTTCAGTAATATCAACAAGTGGAGTAATAATCACATTGGAATCAGTAGGTAGAAGAGCAGTAACAGCATTGGAATCAACAGGTAAAAGAGTGATAACAGCATTAGAATCAATAGGCTGAAGAGTGATGCTAGCATTAGAATCAACAGGCAGAAGAGTGATGTCACTATTAGAATCAACAGGCGGAAGAGCGATAGTATTGGAATCAACAGGTAGAATAGTAATAGCATTGGAGGATCGATTTAATGAAGTATTATTTAGGAAATTTTCATCATCTATAATATATGTTAATAAAATTATATTAAATACTATATAAAATTATAATATGCATTTTAAATTATATTTAATATACATACTCTCCAAATCATTATCCAGATTTGTATTGTCAATAATATCTTGTATTTCAATTGTGTTTGGAATATATTCTTCATCAAGTACATTTTTTGAAAATAATTCACTAACTAATGTACAATTATTTTGAGGCTTACTACCATACACTAATTTATATGACATTTTTTTATGTGAGTGACAAAAACTATTGTTCATAGAAGAGATAACAAAGCGAAGTCCAAAAGACCAATCAGTACATCCAGTATATTCCTTCTACTTCCCAAGTTTTTGTTAAAGGATTCCATTGGCACGTTCAACTAAGCCTTACGATTGAGGGTGCCATGGTCTTCTATTTATAATTTTGACAGTCGGCCACATTTGCATAAGCTCCTTGATTACTAAAGCACAGAACTCTTTGCCATTGTCTGATTGTAGAATAGTCAGAGAAGAATCCAAGCTATGAAATAAATCAAATAAATACGCTGCAACTTCAACAGCCCTTTTAGATGTAAGTGGTTTAGCTCAAGAAAAACAGCTAAAATGATCTCTAATGTGACAGATGTATTTATAATCTCTATCTGCATCAAATGATAAGTCAATTAAATTAATCTTATGAAATAATATATTAAAAAAAATAAATAAATAAATAAATAAATAAAATAAAGTAATTAAATATACTGTAAAATTAGCTTACTTGTAGACGTGATAAAAAATTTTTGGCTATGATTGGTTTTGCTGCCAATGGGTGAAAGAATGGCTTCCTTGTAGTGCATATCATGCAGTTATTGACAAACTGTTCAATTATATTTTACCTAATTCATCTCCATTTTTCTCTAATCGACTTCTACAATTGTTTCTGTCCACCATGTTGATCAATTTTAGCATGAGTTCGGCAGAATATTTCATACATATTTTCAATAGTTAAAACTGGGTTATTGTCCTTTTTTACTATAATTCTAAAATCATTAGGGGTTATTTCCTCTAAGCAAAACCTTCTTTTTGCCCAATCTCATGTGTTACAATCACTGATATTTGTATTTGTGGAATTTTGTAGAATTAACTTGATTTTATTAAGAAGTTCCATATTTACTAATGCTTTATCTCATTTTTTTTCAGGTAAACTCATTAAGTATTGGTCAATAATATTATCAAAGGTTTCTTTACTTATAAAGATATATTCCATAATAAATATGATTCAAATGAAATAATACCACTTGAAATTTTCTAGAGAATAGATGATGATTAATGTCCAGGTAAGAAGTTTATAGACAATAATGTATGGGCAACAAACATATGGGCAATGAATGTATAGACTATGAGCGTATTGGTAATAAACATATGGGCAACAAATGTATGAGCAATGAATGTAGCCTATGAGCGTATTGGTAATAAATGTATGGGCAACGGCAACAAACAGATGTACAGGAAATGAATGCACAAGAATGAACGTATGAGCAATGAATATGGGCAATGCACTGGGCAATTATGGGAACAAAGGTATGAAAAAGAACATTTGGTAGCCAATATATAGGCAATGAAGCCACAAAGTATATGATGAAAATCGTCATAAACTCAAATTATCATTTACAAAGTTAATATCATTACTTAAAAGTTGATAACAATAATGATAGTGATAATATAAAAGTTAAAGGGAAAGGGAATACGTCAGATGACAGTCAACGCACCTCAGATATTGATTGATTATCTGAGGCACCTTATCTGATAATCGATATCTGAGGTGCGTCAGCTGTCAGTTAAGGCTCACGTCATTATGAGGCACAATATATATACATATTAGGCATTATTATTATTTGGCACATATTCAAAAAGTATATCAGGTTTTGAGCGTATAGTGCTGGAGGCTTATACTCGACAATCACATGATGTGAAATATGATATTTTTCAAAATGCTACTCCACTTTCGACAGAGGCGATTTTAAGAAAGTAAACCGTTAACTTTGTAGTTTAGATTTCGAACATTTGATTGGGTGATATTTATTGTTCGATCATATTAGTTAACTGCCAGGAATGATTTAAATGCTCTCTTATCATTCTTCACTCTCTATAAATTCAATATAATTGTTATCAAATAAAACCTTGTTATAAAATAAAATTTATCACAAATAAAACTTTGTAATTGTGTAAAATTTTATTAGTAAAAAAAAAATTTGAAGACTTGAATGTTGAAATTATTGGTTAATAGCTTTGGTGTATGTTAATATTATTAATTAAAAGTATACCTAACAATTTTGTAATTCATAAATAATTCTTTTAATTAGTTAATTTATAATGTCTCATCAAAACAAAAGAAAATGTTTTGCAAATAAATTATCCAGAAAACATAGTCATTTTGCATCTTAAAAAATTATTATCCATAAAGAAACTGTTGATGTACATGGTAAAATGATGAATATAGATGAAGATATTACAATGCAAAATAAAATTAGCTATACAGATATCATAATATAAAATAATATTGATAAGCATTTTAATTGGTTGATTATTATATAATTTTTATAATATATTTATAATATCTAATCTTTAAATAAACTTATTTCAAGGAATTTTAATCTAAATTTAATAATTATACTATTATTAGAATTATAAAAATTTTTTTTACAAGTTTGCTTAAAGATCTAAAAATTTAACATATTATTTTAATAAACATATTTTATATAAAAATATATAAGTAATTGTTTCAAATTTATATAATTATTATTATTATTTAATGTTACAGTAAGATTATATTTTAAGTCTATTTATTTATACATATTACTATAACTTGTACAGCTTTTTATATTATATTTATTTTTTATTTTTTAAGGTAAGATAAAGTTTTGCTTATATTTTTATTAATTTGTTATAAAAGCCTTCAAAAGCTTCTCTGAATATAAATTACAAACTTATTCTAATTACAAATATATTACAAGAATGAAATTCAGATTATAAACAAATTTATCTAATTTATTTGTAATTCAAACCTACTAGAGTAATTAAAACTTATCTAAATTTAATAATATAAAATATTGTTTGTAAAGTAACTAGTATATAAACTAAAGATCAATTTTGTAAAATACATATTATTGGTTTAAATTTTTTAATATAAAAGACTAATATATAAAATATATTTAAATAAAATATCAAAAAAACAAATATTTAAATATTATATAGATAAAATAAAGTTAGTTAATAAAATTAAACAAATATTAGCTTAAAACTATAGAATGATATAAAGATATACTAAAATTTAAAATTTAAACTAAAATAAAAATGATATAAGAAAATTAATATAATCATTAATAAATATTAAGTAATATAGACAAATAGTTTTATAATTATATAAATAATATAAAAATATAAAAATGAATAATAAAGTTTCATATATATATATATAACTAGACTGTTATTTATCATATTTAAAAAAATAATTACTAATAAACAATGATATAAAAAATTTAAAAGATTTTTCACTAATATATTAAATATTATTATATAAGCTTAATACTAATAAAATATTTAATTAATTATTTTTAGTTTACTAAATTCATTAACTGATAAGTTATTAATTATATAAATAACAAGGCAATATAATAATAAATAACAAAATTTTATATATATATAAAACTAGACTGATATTTATTATATTTAAAAAGATAATTACTAATAAATAATAATATAAAAAATTTTTAAAGATATATAGATGAATCTAATTGTAACAACCTGTTATATACTTATTTGTAACAACCTATTATATACTTATTTGTAACAACTCAATTAGTATGATTAATAAAAATAACTAAAACTTCATGTAATCCAAACTCTAACTCTAGCTACTATTGGCTAATCCATGATTGTTACATATAACATGTTGTTACAAATAGATTAATTTAAGATATATTATTGATATATAAACTATTATTATATAAACTAAATACTAAAATATATTTTATCACAACTCTTTCCGACGATCCCTCACACTAACTTTTTCAAAAAGACAGACCTACGAAAACTATATAGTTATTATATTAAATATAACAAAACTC
>CAJVQA010001289.1:0-26421 GCA_910591915.1 Cetraspora pellucida | reverse complement strand
ACTCGCCAAATCTAACCGCCTCTTATCGACTAAGCCGTTCGTAGGTTACACGACGTATCCGTTTGAGAAGCGACTGAAACGCCGACGCTGGTTCGATGGCGTCAGTATAAAGTCACATTTGCAAGAGACGAAATTAGGTAATATAAATAAAGGCTGAAATGGCCCTAAGAGCAGGAGGTCTCGTTTGCTTTATTAAATAATAAGTCCCAATCTTAATCGTCCATAATAAAACGATATTACTATTCCATAAAAATCGTTGTTCGTTCAAGTTCTTGATCACATGACTTATCTACCTGGCTTCGCTGTCACAAGTAACTAAAGCCTTATTCACCCACCAGCCCAAATATAACATCCTTCTTTTGTAAGGTTACTTATTGTTGGTTACGCGAGATTTTGGATTGTGGGCGCAGTTTTCCGAAAGTGTACACTACATCATACAAATATAGAAATCCAAATCACGAGAATGTTAACTTGCTTGTAGACCATACTCTTCGTATTTCATCCTCCATTCCTGGTGTATTTCTATACCTTTATAAATCTACATAAGGTTTATAAAAAACAACTTACTGATGATTAATTGGATTTATAAAATATTTAACAAGAGTTAACGAATAGACTGTACTGTTTAAGGGACAGCCCGCAGTTAAAGAGTAAAAATACGGTAGAGTTTTACTATAACCTCCATATACTCGAACATTTCTTACAATAAGAAAAAATCACATAGTGTAAAAAAAAAAAACTTAATATCTTGTGATTTATATAATCGATTTTTAATAATTTTACGTATGATTATTAGAATCGTAATAACATCTATAATTTCAAAAGATGTTTACTACTTTTCATTGTACGTAGTAAATCGGCATTCCACTACTATAAAAATATATAGGTTCCGACTATGATACTTATGTCTCATGCGTGCGCATTATTCACATTATTCTTCAATAATGCGCATTCATGCACATGATTCGGAATCATGCGCATTTTTATTCCATCTAAATTTTATATAGGAAAATCAAAGTGTATAAAATTTAGGTAAGAGTGCATAATAGAAATAGGAAAGCAAATGGTAGAAAAATTCAGAAAAGTAATGAATGAACATAAAGGACGTTAGATATTTTCCGAAGGGAAAATATAAAATCAAGAAATATACCATGCGATATCATGCGCACGTTATTATAAACTGCGCATTTTTCTCATCTCTATTTATGCCCTTTAACTGCGAACTACCTTAACTATGTTAAACGTTTAATTTTAGCAAGCATTAAAATAATTCTTGATGACTAACATAATTCGTCTAAAACAATTTTAACAGTTTAACAGTTCAAACACATTTCAGCTACCATTTTAGATGTGACACACAATCATCAGGTCGTTCCCCACCTTATTAATCCAAAGATAATGGTTGCTTTTTTCGTTTTGCCTGGATAATCTGAATTGCTCTAAACAATGATTGTGTTCATATGAGGTGATGAATATTTCGATATGCATTTATATCGCAAGCCCCAAAAGTTTAAAAGAGAATATATTAAATAATCTCAAAAACATGTCAAACCGCATGTTCAAAATATATTTCATTTATCGTTCAAGTGATCAAAATTAGAGGCAAGAATTGTTTCTAAAAACCATAATAGATGATATAAATATTTAAAGTCGATTAAATACATATTTAAATATTATGTCATTAAACTAAGGTTGCGATCCAAACCCTTTTTTAAATTATGACATTACTACTTAGTTTGGGAACAGGATTTAAATCTCGGAATTTTAGGGTTAGGGTTGGTATTTGTGACATTTGCATAGCAAAATTTCATGAGGAATACTACGTAAAAGCCATTCACAGATCAAATTTCGAATTACAGAAAATTTTATTTTTAACGTTAATACCTACTACGTGCTAATGTACCTACACTAAAGTAAAATATCATGAACTGTTAGGTGTTTAGAGACTTTTCCAAAGGGAAATGCTACAGACACGGCAACACGTGGTCTGATTTTTTAATTCTGCCATATTCTAATGCTAACCTTAACGATAATGCTGGCAATGTTGTGTGATAAGGTTAGCGCTGGTCATTAGCTGTGTTGATAAGGCCACGCCAAGTTAAAACTATGGTTAACATAACCCCACCCCACCCTCTCTCTCTCTCTCACTGAGTAATTTGCTAACTAGATCTACTGATGATCATTATGCAGAAGGTCGCAGCTTGCATAACTGCATAAACTGGTTATAGACTAAAAAAGAGTCAGATATGAAGGTTTCAAATTTTGGTTAGCATAATAATAAGGTTTTTGGGCTTCTAAACTTTTTACTTAATATATTTGACCTATTTATTAGTCAATTTTTAAAGATATAGAAACTGTAATGTTGAACGCCAATGGTGCGTTTTAGTAAACTCGTTCGACAAGCCCTAAATGTTTTAGGCATAAATGTAGAATAATGACGTCAAAAATATTTTCGGCAACCGAAATTATTTTTGAAGGTCAAAATTATTTTTGGCAACTAAAATATTTTTAGGCAATAAAAATTATTTTAGGCAGCCGAAATTATTTACGGTTTACGGCAAGCCAAAAATACTAATAAAATAAATAAAACCATATACGTACTGTACGTACATGCAAGCTACACGTGCTCGGACAGATCCGGAATAGTCGAAATTTGCACTCTACGATTGGCTATTTCCTTTTAAGAGTTTCGTATTACTCGCTATAATAGGTACGCCTTCGAAAATGACAGACGGAACTCTTTTGGAAATGCATAGGAAACGCACACCTTGCATTCGCAAATCACATCCTTGACTAACTGCTGGGAATAAAGCAATATCTGATTCGAATAGATATCTGATTCGAATAGATGTTTTGTCTAATTTTGTTTTTTGTCACAGTAAGCATTTTATCAATTATCAAAAGTAGACAGAAACCTTTTAAGTTCATGTAGAGTCACACTTATTTGAGTATTTCCAAGTGAAAATTAGAAACTTAAATAATAATATAGTTAGACCTCGTTATAGTCACACTATTTTTTATTCCTAGCTATTATAAAGAATATAAATTTTGACTTTCATATAGCCACAACTTTTTATAATCACCAAATTTTTGTTTTTTCCGACCTGGTGATTATATCAAGGTCTGATAGTATTTTATTTTATAGCAATCTATATTAGAGCCATTTTAACCGACAATTGTTTTCTCAGTATTTTTATTTCCCAATATTTTATTTGTCCAACACTTTCATTTTTCTAATACATTTATTTCTATACCATCTTCATTTTTCTAATACATTTTTTTCTATACCATCTTCATTTTTCTAATACATTTATTGTTAACGATCATAAATAATATTACCAAAATTTCTTAACCCTTTCACAATAGTCAAAGATTATCCATCCAAATAAATTAATAAAACTTAAATTATATAACAATAATGCGACTATTTTTAGTCGAAAGATTTGTGTTACTCAAGGTTGTGTTACTCAATGATGATGCAAACTTTCGTAAAAGATTACTGTTTCATATCTATAAAATTCGAATCCGGATATTTTTTTTCTCATGCTCAAAAAAAAAACCCCCGAAATGAAGAAACTATATAATAAACTTTTTAATCGTAAGAAAACAAAGAAAATAACACATTTAGATTCTTATACCCTTGGATATAATTATCAATATGGGATAGGTGTTGAAAAAGATGGACATAAAGCATTTACTTATTATAAAAAGTCTGCAAAGACGAATAACGCTGATGGGATATTTAAAGTTGGTTATTGTTATTATAATGGAATTGGAGTTGAAAAGGATGAACATAAGGCATTTATTTATTATCAAAAATCTGCAGATGTGGGGCACGCTGATGGTTTATGTAATATTGGATATTGTTATCGAAATGGAATTGGAATTGAAAAGGATGAGCATAAGGCATTCATTTATTATCAAAAATCTGCAGGGATGGGGAATGCTAATGGAACATATAATGTTGGATGTTGTTATGAAGATGGGATTGGAGTTGAAAAGAATGAGCATATGGCATTCATTTATTATCAAAAATCAGCCGATATGGGAAATGCTAGTGGAATGTATAATGCTGGATGTTGTTATGAAGATGGATTTGGAGTTGAAAAGGATGTACATATGGCATTCATTTATTATCAAAAATCTGCAGAGATGGGAAATACTAGCGGAGCATATAATGTTGGATTTTGTTATAAAGATGGAATTGGAGTTGAAAAAGATGAGCATAAGGCGTTCATTTATTATCAGAAATCAGCAGAGATGGGAAACGCTAGTGGAATGAATAATGTTGGATATTGTTATCTTCATGGAATTGGAGTTGAAAAGGATGAACATAAAGCATTCATCTATTATAAAAAATCAGCAGAGATGGGGGATGCTGGTGGTGCATGTAATATTGGATATTGTTATCTTAATGGAATTGGAGTTGAAAAGGATGAACATAAAGCATTCATTTATTATAAAAAATCGGCAGAGATGGGGAACACTGAGGGAACATATATGGTTGGCCATTGTTATCGATATGAAGTTGGAGTTGAAAAGGATGAATATAAGGCATTCATTTATTATCACAAATCAGCAGAAATGGGAGATACTAGAGGAATGTTTGAAGTTGGATATTGTTATCGAAATGGAATTGGAATACAAATAGATTTGCCGAAGGCTAACTATTGGTATCAAATGTAAATATCATTTATTTAGACTATATATATATATATTTATTTATCAAATTGTAACTTTATAATATATTTTTCTGATAATGATTAGGAAAAAAGATAGTATATCCGGTAAATAAATAAATAAGATTATATATTTGATTTACTGTTACAGTTTTAAGATAGACCAGATTTATTAATTAATAATATTTTGTAGCCATATATGAATGGGAAAATGAAAATTCTAATATTGATGATTGCATAAAAACATTATTGGCTGAAGAAAAATATCCATTGTCTTGGATCTCATATAAAGAACTTATGAATATTAAAAAAATAGGAGAAGGCGGATTTGCAACAGTGTTTTATGCAAGATGGTATAATAAAAACCTAAATATGTGGGAAGATGTTGCACTTAAATTAATTCACGGGTCAAAATCTTTTAATAAAGGATTTATAAAAGAGGTAGTTTTATGTTATTTTTTTTATTACCCGTGTAAATATTCGTATAAATATTTATATACTAAATTTTTTTAATCTTAAAGCTAAAAGTGTATTGTGACATTAGTTTTAAACATCCTTTATTTTTAAAATGTCATGGGATATCAAAAGATGATTCCTCCGAAGATTATATTCTTGTCTTAAAATACGCAGAAATGGGATCTTTGCGTCAAAATCTTTACTCTGTAGCAAGGATGAAATGGATGGATAAATTAGTTCTATTGTATTGTATTGCCTATGATCTTCAAATAATTCATTCTCAAAATCTAATTCATCGAAATTTACATAGCGGTAATATTTTACAAGATGAATTGCATATTGCTTATATTGCAGACTTGGGACGTTCAATATCGACAAATGTAGCATTAGTTACAGAAAGAGGGCAAGAAGTTTATGGAATTTTACCATATATAGCACCAGAATGTTTAGACAGAGGACAATACACAACAGCATCAGATATTTATTCATTTGGAATAATTATGTGGGAAATTTTATACGGGAAATCTGTATCTTATAATCAAGATTTTGGATCACAGCTTCAATTAGAAATATGCTGTAATAACTTACGACCACCTATCATTAATAAGGCACCACAGTGCTATGTAAATCTAATGAAGAAATGTTGGGAAAAAGAACCAATAGACCGTCCATCAGCAATGAAAATTTGTGAAATTCTTATAGGATGGCAGAAAAATGAGAAAATTTTATTAGAATTAACTAATTCAGATAAAATGTTAAAAAATATTAAGAGTACACAGATATATCCATATCCTGTTGATTTTTATAAAAGCAGATTTATTAAATATACATCTTTACTTTATCAAGGTATACTTCATGATTTCTTTATAAAATTTATTTATATTATTTTTTTAAAATTAATTGTAATTAACAGATAGCGATCGGACAGAATTGAATATTACAGGCGGACAATAGTACGTTTGATGTCTGTGTGTTAAAGATCCTGAACCATCGATTGGGTATTAGGATACTATAACTTCACGACATAGAAACTTAATATGATTACGAGGCTTAATTTACTTTAAGGGAGCTAAGTATAGCGATAAATTACGTACGCACGTATGTGCGAATAACATAGTCTTGCGATTATTGTACTATTCAAACAATACTAAAATCAGTTTGTAACTCACGCGTCCTAAAGTAAAAATAAAAGACGAGAAATAGGTTCATAAAAAATATCATAGCAATAGTAAAAGTTTTCGTGTAAAATTTAGATATTTCTATTATATTTTGTATTGATGAATGAAATTTTTTAGGATATAATAAAAAGTTACTGAATTCTAATAATCACACTCGAAAAAAATTTTTGATTTGTGTACATCAGTTTCGTGTAACATCACATGAAATTGATGTACGCAAATCTTTTTTTTTACCAAATTTTCGGGTCAACTATTTTTGGGCAAAAATTATCAGCTGTGCAATGGGTGGGCCATGACTTCATTAGTAAAACTTTTAATGATCTTGGGCAAAATTAGTCCTGTCGATCATCATTCAGAGGCGGAATTTTGGTGACCCCCTGTACGAGTTAATCTTTTCCGAACTTCATTTTGGTTTAACGACATTTATTTCACCGAACTCAATTTACCGACATTTTTATTTCGTCGACACTTTTTCGCTGATAAGCTCATTTCACTGGAGTCGCCTAAAAAATCAATTACGGTTTAAACTCAATTAAATTTATATCAATAAATTTTTTAAATTACAGCAAGCGATAAAATTATACATTTTTTTTTTACTTCTTTATATTGCAAACCGAGCAAAATCAGAAAATTTTTTATAAAAAAAAAACTTGTTCTGAATGCTATATGAAAAAAGTTTTACTTTATCTGATTTAAAAAAAGCGTTATTGATGTTTGTACATTTCTTAAAAGTCAGTTTGTTCTTCGCATTTAGTTTAATCACCACTAGGAACAACTCTTTTTCAATATGTTAATAAGGTTCAACGCAATAATAAACATCCATTTCTTCATAAACCCCAGTAAACTATATACCCGTTGCATTATCTAATTTCAAATATGATTCAAGTGCCAGTAATGTTGAGATCACAAATGATAAAGCTGTTGAATTAAAAGACATATCAATGAAGGTACTATTTACTTATTTTATTATTATATAAGCTATTTATACAATCGACTTTGGATATAATGTACGAACTGATATAACTAGGAATTTTAAAATTTTATAATAATTCGTTATAGAAGTTCCATGGATCCTTAATAAAATAGTAATTTTCTATAATGAATTTTATAAAAATAATTTATAAGTGATAAAGTTTATTGAAAATTTGGAAACTTTTTTTCAACGAAGAAAATAATTAAACGCGATTGGCTATTAAAGAAAAAAACTTAGAGAAGGATGTACAATGATATACATGCGTATCTAAAATATTTTGAAAAAGAGTAACATTGCAAAAAATTTCGCCGTTGCCGTATTTTTTTTACATGAACTTTCACAAATAATTACATTAATGTATTTTATTTGAAATAATTATTATTTATTAAGAAAATTGACTTAGACACTTATATATAGAAGGAGATAATAATTTGAATATTTTTATTGGCGATAGTTTAATACTTTTTTATCTAGTAGTGTTAGTAAAAAAAGAATATACATATATACAATATATGTATGTAAATTAAAATACAATTTATTTCACTGGCAAGCTTTTTTTGTCGATAAAATGAACTTTTCGGTGAAGTGAGCCACACCGATTAATTTTAACATAATTGAAAGTGCTTATTGTTTACAGAATACTTTAAGCGACTTTATTTCCTGGTAATCTTTTTTTGAAAAGAGGCGTATTCAACACAACCATTAATTTATCGGCAATAAAATGTGATTTATTTCACCTATTTATATCCTTAGAAGACTGTTCATTTCTTTGTCTTACTATGTTTTTGAACTCTACCAGGGTGGCCTTCAAAAATACGGATCATGTCGTGGCGCCACTTATATTCAATATGCACAATATGTAAATATGTAATACAGGGTCAAAATTTTTCATTAGCAATAGCACTACGTATAAATCCAGTACTGATTCATCTGCTGCAACTACGGCAGATGGCGCCACCACATGACTCGTATTTTTGAAGGCCGCCCTGGTAGAGTTACGTTTTTGAATCAGCATGAAGGTTGATTCAATGTTTTTAATGTCACATATTTTTTATTACAGAAGATTATATGCATGTCCAATAACTTTATGTGTTTCACACCGTGTGTAAAATCGATTGTGTAACATCAACGTTCCCTCCTGTTTATGAATACACTCATTTCAGATTTTTCACGAGACCCATCATATCTCGAATTTCATTGGTTTTTTCAATCGGACATTGCATAGACGTAAAGATCCTTGCTACACTTCGGACAATTATACCTCTTAAAGGCTTTTTAAAGGGTTTCTATTCAGTTCCTGATTTTTTTAGCATCTGCATCATTCACTTAAATTAGATTATATTTGTCAGATAATTAAATTCATCTTTATATAATCAATTTCTGTTAATGTGCGAGTTATCCTACGTGGTTTGTTCAGTTTCCATACTAAAAGGATAATTCGAATTTCATTAAATCTAAATTACTAAAATTTGAATTTTGACAAATATAATAAATATAAAATCTTGTAAATAAAGCATCTATTTTTTCAAGAGGATTAATAAAATGCTTTCACAAAAAGATTTGTTGATTAAAAATAAGAGTAAGAGCATATTAACTATTTGATATTTTTAGGTTTTTTCTTTCGAAGCACGTGTATATGTACAAATATTTGCATAACGGTCGACATTCCAATTGCATCTTGTTTTTCAATCAAAAGGACTTTTATCACGCTACTAAATACCACAATGTTATATCAAGGTTATATTATGACCGTTTTTGATGAATTACTGGGACCCATATAAGTGTAATTTAATATAATTAGGCTTTATTATGAACTGCGAAAATTGGTACTTGGATTTACAAGTTTTTCTTTGACATCATTCATATATTTTATGCATTAATTTTTATTAGTTTACCTTGGTTATTCGTAAAATTAGAAAACAACATATATCGTATAAATTTAAATTATTATTAGTGCAATTAAACGTATGTCCAAATAAGGGTCGTTTTGATTATTTACGTTACTTTTATTAAAATTTATGTTTTTTTAAAAAATAAGGCTCAAAGATATAGAATAATAGGCAAACATTTCATTTAATTATTACTAAAATTTAAAAGTTAATAAATATTTTACGAAGAATTTTGCCACTATTTTTATTCTTTCAAAACAAATTTAACATTAATATTATAATTTCAATATAGTTCTGTAAAAAGCTTTTATAATCACTTTGATTCCTCAAATTTAAATTTATAGCATAACTAATCAACCTACATATCGTACCATAATCCACATTTTATGATAGCGTCAAATTTTATAAATTTACATAAATATATTCTGTAAATTATATTATAAATGTTTTAACTTTCACAAACCATGAGAAATTTTCTTAGAAAGCAGATAGGTTCCGAAAGTAACATTCCTTGCCAATTTTTTTTTAATATTTCTTAGTTTATCGAATATGATCTATTCAATAATACGTTCATACCGAAATATTCTGACCAGATTAAAACCCCACTAACATTTTACGCTTTTGCCAATCAAATTTCAAGGTCAGATTGATCTTGAAACCGACAATATGGGTCAAATTTTTTTACTTACAAGTTTTTAATCTGGCCGCATCCATTTAGGGAAAATAAAAATATATACATATGTATTCTGAGTTGGGTCAAACAAAACCATGTATTTAGAGTGTCTATCTGTATAATTCTTCATTTCACTTATTTATTGATTCTTAAATTTAATTAATTAAATGAAGATTTGATTTTTTATCAGTTATGCTCATTGACCAATTTAATAAAGTCAAATGTATTCGAGCAGTAAATAAACATTCAGGCATTTACTAAATTAACTTGAATAAAATAATAAATATTCATGAACTCGAAATGTCTTATCTTAATTAGCATTAGAAAAATAGAAATTAAAGTATTAGGAAAGTGAAAGTGTTAAGAAAATGAAAGTGTTGAGTAAACGAAAGTGCCAGAAACTAAAAACGTTGAAGATATAGAAATGAATGTGTTGGCAAAGAATTCTTGAGAAAGAAAAATGTTGAGAAAAGATTTAATGATTGTTGGGGAAGCGATTTGTGAGAAATGAAAATAAATTCCACAAAAGGAATCAAAAAGTCTAAATAGATTACTATAAAAAAACTTTATTTTATTTTTTAAAAATACCTATCAATACCCAAATAAAGTGTGCCCTTTTATGAACTTGAATAGCCTACCTTTAATAATTAATTATTAACCGTTTATTGTAAATAAAATCAAAATTAGAGTCGCAATAATCTATATTAAATAATAATTCCTAACGACTTTGATTGAACACTTAAATTTACAATAACCTTAGAGTAATAAACTGAAATTGAAGGATAAAAATTATTATAGATACTAAAAATTTAGGCTAGTGTAAATGTGCACCAAACAAAATATTACGTGCCAAACTCAAGATATCCAAGAATTCCTAATTCACAGTATGTATCTAAGAATGTTTGATCAAGAACTGCCAATTTATAACATTTAATGCTGATCAGCCATAATCTTTTAAGAATGACCAATCCACAAATTCTATAGCGAGTATAGATGTGTTTTATGCATTGATTGCGAAACGACATATGGGACCCAAAGCAAAAAGGGAAATGAGAAAAAAAAAACGATTGCTTGAAGAGTTAGAGTAATGAACATCTAATTTTTATAAAATTACAAAATAAATTTTTTTGACCTATTGCCCCTTTTGCTGTGGGGGTTCAAATATATTGTTTTTCTAATCTACAAATGAAACATATTAATTAACGATTGTTATAAATTGAAAATAAAGTGTAACATATATACATGATTTCAACTGGCACATGATTAATCACTACGTGTTACAGTTATGCAAGCATCGCTGAATTTCAACTTATTCACCTGCCGTATTGTGTTTTAAATGATACGAACGATACTAACGATAAAGTTTCTAACGAATCAAATAACGAAAAAGATGTCTTACTTGACTGTAATGCATGGTATCGTGAAATCATTTGCAATTTTATGTATTGTTCATATCTGCCATAAGTTTCTTATGAAATTTCAATGCCTCTACATCATTTGGGCAAATTTCTAATGATTTGGTTAAATCTGTAAGTGCTTCCTCATATCTACCCATCATGCGATAAGTTTCTCCTCGATATACCAAAGCAAACACATAATTTGGCAAAATTTCTAATGATTTGGTTAAATCTTCAAGTGCTTTCTCATATGTGCCCATCATGAGATAAGCCTTTCCTCGACTTACTAGTACTCGTGTATAATTTAGTTCCAATTCGAAAATTTTATTAAGTTTGCTTAAATCTGTGTGTGCTTCATTATGTCTGCCCATAGATCGATATATTAATCCTCGAATTCCTAATAAAAGAATCTTTCTCAAATAATCTGATTCAAACTTTAATGATTCATTTAAATCTGCAAGTGCTTCTTCATACTTTCTCATCATACGATTAGTTTCTCCTCGAAGCATCAAAGCGTAACTATTATTTGGTCTAATTTCTAATGATTTAGTAAAATCTGCAAGTGCATCTTCATATCGACCCATTAATAAATAATGAATCCTCGATTCTCTAACATATCAATATCATTCTGGTCAATTTTTAATAATCCATTAAATTTATTTAAATCTGCACGTGCTTCATTGTGCATGCCCTTCAAGCGATAAGTTAATACTCTAATTGCTAATGCTAGCCTAGTATTTGGATCAATTTCTAATGCATTAGTTAAATCTACAAGTGCCTCATCATATTTTCCCATTATACGATAAATTTCTGCTCGAAGAACCAAACAAACTATATCTTTTGGTCCGATTTCTAAAAATTTAATAAGATCTGTAAGCGCTTCTTTATATCGACCCATTAAGAAATAAATGACTCCTCGACCCCAAATTGTTTTTGAATCAAATTTAAATAATTTATTTAATTCATTTAAGTCTGAAAGTGCTTCTTTATATTGGCCCATCATGAAATAAGTTTCTCCTCGAACTTCTAATATGGATATAATATCAGATAGAGATATATTATCTTTACCAATTTCCAATGCTTTATTTAAATCTATAAGTGCTTCATCATATTTTTTCATTTTAAAATGATATTTTCCCCGTTTTCTTAATTCATATATATTATTAGGTTCAACTTCATTTTCATTATTATCGGTGGTTATAGTTAATTGTTGATCAAATCTTGAAGGCAGTGATGTTAATAAAGAATTACGAGGTGGTAAAATTTTGGAGGTAATATCCTCGTCTGGAATCATAAATTTCATTTGAATATCTGTCCATAGAATTGGATCAAGAAGTTTATGGTAAAGACGAACTTTTTTAAAAATATCTTTTCCAGAAATTTGAAAATAACGAATTAAAGGAAGACAATTTTGAAGTGTATTTTTCATAATTAAGAAGTCTTCATCAGACCATTGTTCAGGATTAGGTGATAAGAAAGAATTTTGCGCAATTCCCCATCTGATAACATGATCCCAAATTAATCCTTCATCCATTTGTAAATTGTCGAGTTTTAAGATAAAAACTAGGATATTTTCTGAAATATTAGTGAATTCATCAGAATCAAAAATAATATTTGGATACTTTGTAATGATATTAGCACAAAAGAGTTGTAAATCATTAAAATTATTATCTTTAAAGCTAGCTTGGTAAACACGAGAAAAATTTAAACGTAGCCAAGAAGCGTTATTCTTAATTAAAAGCGGTTGAATATGCTTAACCAATTCTTCAAGTCCAAATTCATTAGAAGTAATTAATAAATCAAAAATAACGGAAGTTTCGACCTTTTCAAACGAAACAGTACCATCGTAGATATACCTACAATGTTAAAATTGATTAAATATAATATTCAATAGAATTTTTATTACTATATTACTTACTTTATTAAGATATCAAACACTTCAACTGAGATTTCTATATCTTTAACTGTTTTAACGCCATTTTCATAAGTTGCAGAATTTAATTTATCTTTAAAATATGAACACCGAGAATTTAGGATAATAGAATGTGCTTTAAATACTTTATTATTTGGTGCTTGCCCAATTTCAATAATGACATTATATTCGTCACTATTTATAAGAAGGTTACTTAAATTGTTTGAGAGCCTTTCAAAAAATTTGGTTGTCATTTTAAAATTAAAATTTTATAAAAATGTAGTACCAGGAACGTAGTGAAATGAAATGTAGGTTTACAAGTAACTTGCTGTGTTCATTTTTATTAGATACTGTAGCACAATCTTGTCATGTGGAAATTATTTTGCAAAGATCTGCAAGTTTCTAAATTTGCATTAATCTCTAAATGAGCGTAACGTTGTTGATCTGAGAAATCAAAATATAAAATACAATTATGAGAAAAGTACGTTTGTATTACAAGTTTTTATTGGGCTTTACATTGAATAGAGATCTAAAATATACCGATTATCGTTGAGTAGCATTATTTATTACGTAGCAAGCATCCAAACTTGTTCTAAGATCTAAGAATGGATTAGTTTGGTTCATCAGAGATATTATAGTCTCGATATAGTCTGTTCTAAACTGCAAACCACAGTCTTAAAACCGGTTTGGAACTAAAAAAAAATAATCTGCTTTCATTTTATGATCAGATTAGTTAGGACCAGTTAATTCTTAAGATTTCGAACTATTAAAATGAACAGAACTGGACTAAGAGGATCAGATTGAGCCAGACAGGACTGTTTTCATCCTCATGGTTCAACCTGCTCTGATCTTTGATTATAGTTGCCGTTTGATAATTTAACGAGTAAATATAATTTAACAATATAATGTGTTCACGATTTTAGTGGTACAGCTTTGATAATGAGTAGGTTGTGATTTTAACAATAAGTTAATGATTTCAAATTGCGAGTAGACATGATTTTTAGCATATAATAATCTTACAAGTAAGCTTCAAAGTTGCTAAAAATTTTTATTGTTCATGCATATGTAAAATCCATGCATTGCATAACTTCTTATCATTAATAATATTTGCTATCATGAAATACTTATTTCATTTCAATTGGCAGTGAAAGTTATTATAAATTCACTTAATGTATATAGAATTTATCCAAATAGTGAGCATGGACGTTTTGGCTCGAATTAAGCTTAATTTAGGCCAAATTTAGTAACTCTACCCCTGGGCCTTATTTCAAGAATTTCGTCGCAACAAATTTTATTTTTAACGTTAATTACTAAATACGATGACCCAAATGTACTAGTAACTTATAAATTTAATATGATAATTTTAATCAATTATTGGGATCAGTCTAGAAAAGCTTCCGTACTGTATAAACAATCTCTGGCTCATTCATAAATTTACGTTCCTGGTTTCTCGAAACATCGTTACGTGTTAGTTCTATATGCTATTTGGTAACACAACATCTAAAAGTTTACAAAAAATGATTATCTCCATGGGTACTATGTAATAACCCTTGACAAGGTCATTTTCATCAGTCTATATAAAAATCATATTATTTTTGTATAGACAGATATGAATAACCCTGTCATAAATCGTTGTGCTAGGAGGGACTTTATTTAGGCTTGGTTTTTTGAATTGCCGTGTGCTGGGAAGAACTTTATTTAGATTTGTATCCTTTAAGTTTCTGTGTACTATGAAGAATTTTATTTAGATGCAGGTCTTTCAAATTGCCGTGGTCTAAAAATAACTTTACTTAAGTGTGGGTTTTTTAAATTGTGCTAGAAAGAAATTTATTGAGGTGTTGGTCTTTTAAATTGTCATGTGTTAGAAAGCACATTATTTAGGCATGAGATTTTTAAATTACAATGTGTTAAGTAATTTATTTAAATTTGTTTTTTAAAATTGTTGTGTGCTAGAAAAAACTTTAGGTCTTTTAAATTTCTATATGATGTTCGGATTTTTGATATTGTTTGCTGAAGAACTAGTTCTTTTTTAAATTTTAAAATTTTTTTTTTAAAGCGAGGCCTGGCCTTTATTTCTTTATTATTATTATATAAATTTTTACAAAATGTAATTGAATACAATTTTATGGGGAACTAGAGACTAAAGCTAATTTACTTCCAACCTAGACTTTGCTAAGAAGGTCCAAGGCCTCCTAGTCTATGTATATATAAGATTTATCATTGATATATTTTGTTAAATGAAGTCTGGAAGCCATTTATTGTTTTTATTTTATATGATATCTGTAGTAGGATACGGTTGTGCTTGGGTGGCTGATAAGTTAATTGTAGTAATCGCATTGGAATTTTGGATTTGTGTTCAGGGTATGTTAGTGCCTTTGTGTTTTCAGATTTGCTCATATATGTTTTTTAGAAAGTTTGTGATAGAAGTATAATATGTGTTGTTTGCTGGTTAAGTTAGGTAGCTTTGTTGTGAAAATGGTACTTAATGATAATAAATTGACTTATAGTATTGCATTTTGTAGTAAATATACTCTTTGTCTGAATTTGAAATTTAATATATATAGTTTTAAGTATGTTTGTTACAATTTATTGTATAAGTTGCTGTTAGCAAAGTATGTGATTCAGTAGTTATTGTCTTCAATGTAATCCTTGCATTGTGGACATATTGGGTCTAAATGTGTATTAGAATATTGCTAGTTTAGGTTCTTGTAATTAAGTAGTTAATTTAAGACCATTTTGATTTTAAAGAACTTGAGTTAAAATTTTTTAGAATGTATAGTTTATGCTGTAGATTTGTCTTTGTAGCTGATCAACTAGAGTATTATTTTTTAATTAATTAAATATTGCTTTCAGGTATACATTCAGCCTATTTTACTAGTATTTGTACATTTTGTAAATATCTAATAAGTCTTTTAATATTATATTTGATAGGTATTAATTGCATTAATATAATATGTATGTTGTAAAAAATTTGACTATAAGGAATATCAAAAGTAAGTATCTTATTTGTTAGATTGTATTGTTCTAAATTGAGCTTGTAGATGAGTTGGTGAATAATATGTTTGTTTGCTATTATAGTTCTAACTTTAATTTTGTACACCTAATTTGAAATGTAATATAATGCTCTTGCTTTATATACAGATGTGAACATAGTAATTTTTATGTTTTAGATAAAAGTTTGATATTTTATGTATAGCTTTGGTATGTAGTTTTTTGAACAGACAGTAAGCAGTAATGCAATTGCTATATATAGAGCATATAAAATAAATAGCCAGGTTGCATTTTGAACTAAGATTGTATAAGAAGAACTAATAATTTTCTATATTGCAGTTGAAGAGTTATTAGATATTTTGGTTATGTAAATGCTGGCTTGTACTTGTCTTTTCTCTGTAAATGCTTGGTATATATAGCATAGTATTGTTTGAACAAATAGAATTAAGATAAGAATTTTTTATAAGTATGTATTTCTTTTTTCTTTAAAAATTGTATTAGAATAGTTATTTTAGATTTGATATAAATATTAGATTTTTATTTGTTAGCTTTTTGTATATTTAAAATTTTGCATAAAGTTATCTTTTGCTATCTATTTGGATTAATGTTGTAATGCTTTTATATATTGTAATTTTGTAGGTTTTTGTTAAATAAATAAAAAGTAAACATCTCTTATATTATGTTAATTAGTTATTCTCTTTGTGGTTTCAGTAGACAATAGTTATATTTGAGTTATCTATTTTTGTAATTTTGCTAATTATTATTTGTAGTATAAAAGTAATTATCTATTTTAACTTAGTGACTACAATTAAAAATATAGTAAATAGGATAAAATTGATGAGTAACCTATGCAAATTTTTAACTGCAGCAATAATATTAGTTATTATTATAAACTATATAGATTTTTTGCCTCTTAGTATTTTTTGTATATTGTAATAAAAAGCTTTTTAAATAAGTGTTTAGTTGTTATAATAGTTGCAAAATTGTTTAATAACTTGAATGATATAGTTGTTTAGTTGTTTTTTATTAGTATATATGAGATATGTTAGAAAGTATTTAATTTATAAATTTGTCTAAGTAAGTTTTTAGAATTAGTTATAGATTAATATTATTTATATGACTAATTCTGTAACTCTTTTCATAAATCCTTTGTACCAAATTTTTGCTAAAACATTTAATTATTTTTCAATATTTTATTAAGTAAACCTTACTTGTACTTCTAAGTAAAGTTGCTCAGCTTACTTTTCTTCTTCTAGGTGGCCAAGTTTTATGCTCTTGCAACACTTAGCTACTGAAAAAAAGTTTCAAAAACCAAAATATTAGTTTTTTCTTATTTTCTATATATTTTACTAATTAAATATATCTTGTTACCTATTAGAAAAAGAACAAGCTCTCTGTCTCAGTCATTTTGATATATATTATATTGCAAACAAACCAAAACTTACTAAGATATTTGAAAAAAAGTAAAACCAAATTCTGCTGTTGCAGATTATTTCATTAGTAAATTTAGGAAAATTCACTGAGTTGGCCTGAAAATTTCACTTTTCTGACACCTATTAAAATTTCCTAAACATCTAATTAGTCTTAACACAGGTTTCACATCTCTCAAATCCTTTTTAACTTATCTGCAAAACCTTCAAATTAGAAAATTTTACTCAATAATCAGATCACTTGATCTGATTTGAAGATTATTTTATACTAGTAAAAACATCAAATTAGAATAGTTTTACAAATGCCTAATATCATCACTGTCGAACCAGACTTCTTCAACCTAAATACTCATCAGAATAAATATAATAGTTAAACACTAGTTACTTTAGACAAAAACTATAAAAGCTTTAATGTTCTCTTATTTAATTTTAAACCTACACTATGTGACACTCACAATGACTACTATTTCTTCTCTATTCTTACTCAACCTATTATTACAAAATGTTTCTGTAAAAAATACCATATATACTTCACTTCACAGCATTTATCTCTGCCATCTATTTCTGATTCTACTTCTACAACTACAATTAAATTATCCAATTCAATAGAAATTGACCTTGATACCAAACTCTACAAATCTTTTTACAATGTACCTAAGTTATCCTTTTAACCTAAACACAACATTGTTCATTTATTTTCTAACTGCTATAGTAATATTAGACAAAATACTAATAATCAAATTCTTTTCCTTGCCTGCTCTTACTATACATATATATGTATTATTTACAAAACTAAAGATATATCCTATATTATGCTAACCGATAATAAGCACTCATTAGACCCAAAAGCACTCATATTCAAAACTAAAGTAGATGACTTTTCAGCTCACTCTCAATACATTCATAAACTTAAACTAAAACTAGCCAAATTCACAAGCTCTATGAACTGGAATCAATGCAGTCTTTATTGCAAAATTAAATACTTACAACTATCAGTGAAAGATAAGCATATTTTTTTCAAAAAATTTTTGAACAAAGTTCCCAAAAAAGTTAAAAATACAGACAATCAATTAGACATAACTTTAATGCAAAAGAACCTTCAAATAGCAACAAACAGAAAGAAACCAATAACAAACAACCTATTCAAAAAGCAAAAACACAAAAATATGATATCTCAAAAGATTTTGACTAGTTCAAAAATTATTCTGTTACACCTACTATGCAGCAACATAATAAACTTAATACACCACTATTTACAACTATTTAGTCTCTTAAAATCCAATCTTAGAGACTTTATTTCTGAACAAATTATCTTAAACAAATCTGATAAAAATAAAAATAGCAACAGAGCATCTGCCAAATACTCCTTTAGATATATTCTTAATAAAATAGCAAGTGAAAAATCTAAGTTCTTGTCAGATTTTATTATCAACTCAAGTTCTGACATTGATAAATCAAAACTAATTCTTTTCAAAGCTTTTTATGATACACTCAAAGGCTTACTCTCCAAATTTATAAAAGTATTCTTTACTTAACTGGACTACCTACATATTCTTCAATTACATTATTCTATCTCACCTTACTCAAATACTAACAGATATAGAGTGGCTATAAACTTAGCCTATCTACAACTTTATTTAAACCATAAATATAGAACTATCAATTTTAAGGAATTTATAAAAAAACTTGATATCAAACTACTACAGTTCACAATCCACTTTGATATTAAATATAGCTTAAAGCAACTTAAATTCACTATTAAAAATGATAACTGATTTAATATTAATATTTCTCTTAATATTCCATCTGAAAAATTCTTAAAAAATTTTAGATTCTATCACTTAAGTTCCATCTTACAACTTATAAAGCCTGGTTTAAAACCTTTTTTGAAAAATATAGCATTCAGTTTGACAAAATTGATTAATAAAAAACAAGCAATTATATCAAAATGCTAATATTATAAAAACTAACTGAAGAATACAAAAAACTTTTCCAAAAATATATCTCTTACCAGATTTAATAAATACTCTTAAAGAGTGCTCTGAAGCAACTTTCAAAGCAGCACTTTATTATATTCACCTCTGCACTAACAAAGACTGTAATCTATTAGAACACAACTTAGAAAACATCTCCAAATTCTATTTCACTAACTCATTCAAAACTCACCTGATACTAGAATCAAAACAAAAAGAATAAATTTATACAACATTAGAAACTGATGCCTTTCATCCCAAACAAAAACTTGCAGCAATCTTTTCTATACCAACATCTACAAAAGAACTTAGAGTTTTAGCTATATCTACTAAAAAGTAATTTGCAAATCTTAACAAAGTAGCAAGTAATACTGCTCAATCTACATATTACTTCTATCACTATCTAAGAGTCTTTATGTTAGCAGCAAGAAACAATAATAGACTTGTAGGTTTATTTAAAAAAAAGCTCTAGAAAAAATGATCCAAACAACCAATGACATTCATACTCTTGCAAAAGTCATTACATATTTTAAATTAGAAATAAAATTTAAAATATCACTAAAACAAATACATATTAATTATAATTAATTCTATTATCTAGAAGCTGAAGATTTTTTGATAAAACATCTTAAAATCTCAATCTCATAACAATATGAGGATTCTCTTTTTATACAGAATCCTAATACATTGAATTCCCAGGAAATAGATAAAAATATATCTACACTTTCAGAAGAAACTACAAAAACAACTAAAAATACTATTCTTACCTCACAAAAGGAAAGTACAAACTTTCCTTTTCAATAATGTCTTCTACAGAATACATTAATGCAGCTGCCACCTCTAAGATTATGATGTTCTTTACATCTAGTAGGCCATCTTTAAAAGAGAATAATAACAATAAGCAGGCAGTAAAGCCTATTGTATGTGAATCTGTAGAAGACATTATACATAATGCCTCTAATATCAATATTCCAACTCTCTCAGAGACAAACATCTGCTATAATAAGTTTTTAAAATAATACCATTTACTTCTATTACTGCAATTTATAACACTTAATGACTTTATTAAACATTTATACAAAAACCTTTTCTTTGATTTAATCAAAATTTTAGTTAATAATGAAAAAACAGAAACACATATTTATATCAAAGTTACAAATCCTACTATTTCAAATTACATAGCTATAAATTTTATTCAATACAAATCTTATGAACACTTACCTATCCTAATATTTTTAAACTAAATAATACCAAATCATAACAAATACTACTCTATAAACTCCAACACATCTAGAACACAGTCTTACAATAATTAACTTTACTTATTAATCAGTACACATAATGTTTAAGAAATTAATAAAAACCTAAAACAACAAGTATAGGAAGACTACTGGCTCTCTAACAACCTTAGCATTATTAGCATAACAGAAACAAAATTGCAGCCAGTAATCTAATTACTAAATTACAAAAATCCAAACACTTTATATATTTATAATCATATACTAAAGGCTCTAAAGCAGACATAGCCATCATGATTCACAAGTTTATAAAAACTCATATTCACAAAATACTTTTTTTTTTAGAATATGCTATTGCAGTAAACATATTCTTTAAACATAACTTTAGTTTCAGAATTATTTCAGTTTATTTAGCATGTAATAATATTCAACTAAGACTATCAGTACAAAATAATGTAATACAATAGCTTTAACAAGTCTACACATCAAATATCCAACCAATTATCCTAAGAAACTTCAATGCTTCTAATAGTATTACCTACTTTTCTTCAATAAAATACAAGTTGCTTCATTTTCTTTAATACAACAATATGTATAATCTGGCTACATATACTCACAACTCAACAACTACCTGGCAAAGCAACAGATATTAGAGTAGTATAGACTACATCTGAGCTAATCAACCTCTTTTTCAATATCTTAATTCTTTTACTATAGATGATTCTAATACTAGTACTCAGAGTAATCATAAAATTCCGAATTCTTATTAGCTCTTTTTTTATGCATATATGGGCAAACTCAGACATTTTACCAAAACTTATAGAAGGACATTCTTATACAAAAACATAAATAAAAATAAATGGCAACAATTTGCAAACCAAGTAATCTCAAATCTTAATAATAACAAAACATCATTTAGCACATAAACCTCAGAATCACTTGAATCTTCCTAGCACAAAATTTAAAACAATATTATTTCTGCTGCTATACAACATATTCCAAATAAAAAATTCATTGTTAGAAACTTTTAAAATATCTTTTCTACAAAGGCATTATTCTTATATCAACATCTCAAGAAATTAGGCAATATTATTAAACAAATCAAATACTCACTAAAAAACTCTATTTCTATATTACATCAATATAATTATTTTATTAATTAAATAAATATATCTAATTAGCTTAATATTCTATCTCTACCAACTGTTTAAAACTTACTGCCAAACTGGCTAGCACTTGCTAAAACTAAATGGAAATTTATTTATCATGCCTGCAATATAGAAATTATAAAAGAAATAAGACAATAAATTAATAATAATATTTTTAAAAAATGCTCCAAACTTCAATCAACCCAAAATTAATAATTAATAGCATACTTAATTGTTACAAGAATCTAGTCAAATTTGATAATATTAGAACAAACAATGATATAATTACTGACCCTCAAGACATCAAACAGCATATTTAACAATACTTTGATCAATGAACATCTTTTAAACATACCAACCAACAAATCTTTGAATCTAACTGAAAAGAAGAATATAACTGCAAAATGTACATTAACTCTAAGTGGTACAATGATATTATTAAAGAATTTATTATTACTGAAGTGACCAAAACATTATCTTATCTTCCAAATAACAAGGCCTGTGGTCCTTCTGACATTAGTTATGAAATGTTAAAACATGCAGGCATACTCTTTCTTCAACAATTACAGCCCTTCTAAATAGATGTATTACCTCAAACCAAATGTTTAAGCAATGGAAAGAGGATATAATTTTTCCAATTTCCAAAAAACCTATCTTTGATTGCAACTTAATCAACACCAGACCTATTAGCTTTTTTGAATATGCCAAAAAATTATATACAAAACTTCTTACAAATCACTTAAACCAAGTACTTACCAAACATAAGATCCTATCACCTTACAATTACATTGCTCTGCCAGACAATAGCATGGCTATATCTATACATATTTTAAATAATATAATTGAAGATGCATCTTGCAACTTCAGACAATTTTGGCTTATATTTTAAGATATAAGCAAAGCATATGACTTAGTTAATTTGAATCTGTTTGAAAAAGCACTAATTTATATTAACATACCTTCTAAGTTAGTTAACATACTTACTAATTTATTAACAGACCATCAAAACAGAGTAATTACCAACCTTGGCCTAATTAATCTATATACAGTTAAAAATAGAATAGACTGAGAAAAAATAATAACTCCACTATTCTGATGTATTTATTATGACCTACTTATTTACAAAATTGTATCCCAATATAAAGGTTACTTATTATCTACAACTTGGAAGACCCACCTTTAACCACCTAGATCCCAAAATCTCATATATCTATATTAGTATTAGCTTATATAAATGATATACTATAGATAGCAAAAACAAAATAAGAACTAGAACAAATTATCCAAACTGTCTCATCTTTCTACCTAATGGCCAATATTCAAATCAATAGCACCAAATCTGTTTTTTTTCTAATTCATATACATCTAATATTCAATTCTTTAACTTTATCTTAGAATTTATATCTGTTAGCCAACCATTTAAGTTTTTAGGTTGTTGGTTTACACTTAATAACAAACAAACTAAATAAATCAAATTTATTCAAGAAGAAACATTTCAACTTACAAACATCACTAGTACAAAGAAAATTATGAATAAACAAATTATCTACATAATCAATACAGTTATTATACCTACACTTGAATATAGATTATACAACATTATTATATCTTACTTTATATGCAACAACATTCTGACTAAATACATAACAATAGCCAAACACAAATCTCACCTAGTACACTCAATCTTCAATAGTAATATGCTTTAATCTATGTTTACAATATATAGAACATTTAACTCTAACATCATATTACTAATTTTCTACTATGACTTAACAATCCTAATTTACTAGGAACTTTAACATTGATCAGACTACAACAGCTTCAAAATAACCTATAGTCAACTATTAATATACTTTAACATTCTAATCCTATCATCGATAATCCAAATAAACACATCCTAAATTTCAAAATTATTCAATTACTGAAATACTTAAATATATTTATAATAGCTAATCCCAATATTTCATAGCCAAAAACTATATCATATAATCTCCAATTACTAGAACCAATTTTATTCCAACATTCTTAATATATTAGCTTCAAAAAACAAATCAGAAATCTCAATATTCTATATCTTGAACAATTCTGTACAGCTAACAACACCACTTTATCGAAATGGAAATATCTTTTATCATGACTGTTATACTTATCTAGAGTCTAAAAACCATTATAGTTCACTTACTTAGAAGACACCATAATGGCTCATAATAGCTTCAGAATTCTCCTTCTACACTACCAACAACCAGGATATAATCTATTAGTATACAGTTCACAACATATCTTTAAAAAATCTAAACCTTGGTTACTTACATATACTGATAATGAAATTATTATTAACAAAATCTGCAAACATTTCAAAAATACTAATCAAATATCAATTACATACTGGCAAACAAATATTAATATAAATTATTCTGGTTATTACCTCCTTTTACCAACCCAAAGCTTACCTTGCCTAGGCTGTCATCTAAATTTCAACAGAATTCAGAATTTATATACAATTAATGTATCAGCAATCATTTCTTCCCAATTTCTAGAAAGAGTCAATTCTAATTCATCAAACTTTAATGCCAACTATATTGATTTTTTTTATTCAACAGCTATCAAATATTTACTATCAATTCTTCCAGTACTAACAATTCCAATTCCCAATTCTTATGTTTTTGAAATATTTAAAACTAGCAAAAACAGCAAACATATTTGAATAATATTTAATTCTTAATAGTTCTTAGCAACAACTTAACTTTTATATTAATAGTTCAGTAATTAATATTGGAACTGACCAATGTACAATGGGCATTGGCTGGGTTCAGGTCAATAATAATAATCAAATTATTTACAAATTTTCTACCAAAATCAACTTTTAGTTATCATCCTATAAAGCAGAACTGATGGCTATTCTCTTAGCTATTTCTACTATACTTTGAAATGCAATAGTCAATATTTTTACAGATTTTCAATTTATCATTACTAAATATACTAATATCTATACCATACTTTCCAATCCTAATAAACTTTTTAAATTCACTTTATAGTCTATATAGCGTACCTTACTGAATATCATTAAATCTTATAACCTTCAAATCAATTTTCATAAAGTACAAGCTCATACTAACAATAATCTAAACAATCTTGCTGACTTTCTTTCTAAGTAATATAATTTTTTTTCAGAATTATACTTTAACTATACTAATATTTGCAACCCATACCATATGCTATTCTGGAACCAACATTTATAGAATACCCTACAAGAATATTTATCAAAAACATTTATAAAACCTACATTCTGACAATGTAATCATTCCAAAAACAGAACCAAAAATGGAATCAACTTATTTCAGAAATAGATTAAAGATCCTCCTAACTATATTTTAATCATAACCAAAAACCAACACATAATATAACCAACTTCAAACTTAATTATTTCAAATCTTTTAAAATCAAAATTCTACTAAATGAACTATATACACACTTTCTATATTATAAAATATATTCACATAGTTTCTATAATATAAACTGCTTTTACTGTAACTTATCTGACTTCTTAACACATTGGCAAACATGTTCTAATTCAATACTACTTACTAGTATTATTCAAGATACTATTTCCAAACATATTAACCAAAATAACCTGAATCTCTTTAAACTTCAATAAGAAGAACTTATTCGAAAAATTCAATTCATAAAACCTTCCATCAGATACTATTTAATGAAAACTCATTTTATCTTGATATTATTTTTAAAGGACTTATACTCAAATCTTTAATTCAAATAATTCAAAACCTTAACATTCCTTATAAATTAGCATCACAAACAGTTATTAAAATATTACTTGAAATCAATGAGCTATGCTATGAACTATTCTGGAAACTATATTGTATAAACTTTTCAAATTAGAAAAAATAACAAAAAAATCTTAACCTCCTTTTTCCAAATATTTAATTCAAACTAATCTAATAGACAAACTAAATACAACCACCAAATATATACATACTCATGTATATGTGAACTATCTGACCAAGTATATTCAAACTCCAATACATATCCACCTTTTGGTCATGCTATTAGAAAAATCAATATATGGACTATTCTTTGGATCAAATACAATATTTTATTTAATTATATTTTAACTATTCAAATCTAGATAAGTTTTGACCACTCTAGTAGGTTTAGGTTACAGATAAATATGCTGAGCTTTATTCTTGAATATAGTTTTCTTCTTATTTGCATTTAAATTAGTTATATATAGTTAGCAGTTTAATGGTTAGCCCTAACTGCAAGTGTTGACCTTGACCATAGTATTTATATAGAATTATTTTTGTACATAGTAACTCCATGAAGTTACTAACCTCAAAACTACCAATAAAGATATGAGCAAGACCTCACCTTAATACCAAAAAAAAAAAAATCACCTTAGGTTTTCTTCAACCTTTTTATACTTAAAATTAATTTGAAATAATTAATAATAGTGTTATATAGAAATG